>PISX010003355.1:107914-139657 GCA_004024625.1 Mellivora capensis
CTCTCTGCCTACTTGTGGTCTCTGTCAAATGAATAAATAAAATCTTTAAAGAAAAAAAAAAAAGTTAAACAAGTAAAATATTGACGTCCAGGAATTCAGAACCATTACAGTTCTGGCTAATGTGGGGAAAGAACACTTCCTCTCTAAATGTCACTATTAGCTTATCAGTTTCATCAGTTTTCAGGGACCTTATCTGCCTTCCCCCCCCCCAATACTCAACACTGGGCCTTCAGCATGGCAAAAGTCCTCTAATATATAAACTCTTGATGTGAATTCTGTTTGAACTCACGTATCTCCTGAAAGTACTGATTTGAATTGCGCCCACATTAACACTTCCCTGTTTCTCAGAGCAGCTTTCATAAATAAAGCTACTATCTTAAATGCTCACCCTGTAAGTTTATACCCAGGTGCTGTTGCTTTAGCAACTCTCCCTGCCTTCTACTCCCACTTATACTTCCTTAGAAGATGAAGACACTAGTAGTCCTAGATATTTTTTTTAATGGAAAAGTTTTCATTTTTAACGGAGAGTAACGCCTAGATCTTAATGATTGAAGTGCTCTGAGGCTGTTTAAGAAGGGGTCATTTGGGGCCACCTGGCTCAGTGGGTTAAGCCTCTGCCTTCAGCTCAGGTCATGATCCCAGGGTCCTGGAATCGAGCCCCACGTTGGGCTTTCTGCTCAGCAGAGAGAGCCCCCTCTCTCTCTGCCTGCCTCTCTGCCTATTGTGATCTCTATTAAATAAATAAAAATCTTTAAAAAAAAAAAAAAAAAGAAGAAGGGGTCATTTGCCCATCATCTTGAGAAATACTACTATGCAACAGAGGTAATGACCCTTTACAACCAGCTGTACTTAAAACGCATGCTACCTGTTCTAGACAGAAGCCAAATCTCTACGAACAGGACTGGTTAATTTTATAATTCATTTCAATTAAAAAATCACTTTGTGCAAACATTATAAAAATGCTTAGAAAAGTCTAAGAGGATACACACAAATTGATAAAGATACACACAGCAGTTACTTTTGGAAAAGAAACTGAAAAGAAGGCTTTAACCTTATCTGTAAAGTTCTAAGTTTTACAGAGAATTATTAATGAACATTTTCAATCCACCCAAATCCCAAATACAAAGGAATTCCCCAAACACACATTCCTCTCTAAAGACCATCATTTACAAATGTCAAGGTTTAAAAAAAAAAAAAAAAAAAAGGTTTTCATGCTAAAGTTTTAAAGGACTTCCTGGATTTATACACCTGATCAGTATACTTTATATGAATACACATTTATGCCGTTCTATTAGGGAATATTACAGAAATCATACCTGCATTCAACCAATATGAAAGATTTCAGATGAGAACTCAGCATAGACACGTTTGACACTGACGTTAAAATGACTTGGAATGAAGGAAACCGTCTCCTGTTTTATGGGGGAAAGCCAAAAATATCAAGCAACTACCTTCTCCTCCCCCAAGCGTCAGAAGATGAGTCAGAGCTGGAGGCAGGAATAGGGCCCATGTGTCAAGCCGCCTGTGCAGGGCGCCTTCCTACCTCCACCCGACAACCCTCTTCCCCCACCCAGGGTCAGGGTCCCTGCCTCAGCCTGTCCCTGACGTGAATTCTCAGGTGTCCCTAGGGAAGAAGAGACAGTTATTCATTCCGGGGGCACCTCATTCCCTGCATTTCTAAAGGGAGCCCAAGAATGAGTGCCTTTATAGGTCCACAACAACTAACAATCACCAAATGCAGCTCAAGGGAGTGGAGCTTCCAGACACACACACACCACTTTGCAAAGAAGACAGCACCTTTGTTCCCCTCATTTTAAACAACAGGAAACATGGAGGGAGCAGCTGTGACTTGTCCAGAATCACTTAACTTTGTGACAGAGCTGAGAGTTTCAAGCACAGGGCTGCTGACACCTGACTTTTAACTGATCTGTACAACCTCAGGGAAGATGTTCCAACATCCCATTTTACTTCTGTGTGGCCTTATGGACAAGGAATTCCAGAAAACTCTGGGTTCAATTTCTTGGTCCATATTCCTTGAAGATTAGTAAGGAATCAGGACCTGGTTCTTTGCCTCTGTTTTTACATCTGTAAAACGGGACAGCAATGCTCTCTCCCTACCCCTCCTATAAAACTACAAAGAACAACGGCTAGTTAACACTTGCCAAATAGAAAAGTACAAGGTAGTTTGTTTGTTTCTTTTTTAATCCCTAGACAGTAAAACTGCAATTGTAAGTCACTCCTCCTTCCCTTGCCTCTGGGACGCCCAGTTACCATAACACTGGCTGGTACCAATGGCAACATCCACCTAAATAAAATATAGTTATACAATCCACTAAGGCAGCTCCAGCAGGCGACTCCTCTCACACACAAACAACTCAACTTGCTTTGAAGCGAGGGTACTTAGGAGAAATAAAGGGACACGTTAGCACTGTGCACCCCAATCTACCACCGCAGAGAAACACTCAAGTTGAATACTTGGCATTGCTGAAAGTCAAGTTGCTTCTATCAATGCACCAGAAACCTATGAAAGATGCAAAGGGCCGCCGACAGCTCGAGAAGCTCGGAGGGGGTGGATGAGGACGGCGAGCGAGGAGGTGGAGAAACCGTGGCGCGGCCGGAGTGCAGAGGGTCAGGAAGAAGGAGGAAGGAAGGGGAGCCCACAGGACGCCGGCCAAGGAGCCCGAGGGCCGGTACGCGGGGCCGGAGCGTCGGCCGCACCAGGGCGCAGTCGGGGGGCGCGCACCCACAGCCGGCGAGGCGGGGGGTCGGGCGGCGAGGAGGGGGCGCTGCGGAGGGCACCGGGCCTCGCCCCTCCCGGCCGCCCAGAGGATGCGAGAACCGCCCGAGAGCAGGTGTGGGGGCCGGCATAAAGTTTCCAGAGACGAGGGTCGCGCGGGGCCCCGGCCGCCGGGTCCCGCCAGTGTCCCCCCAGAGTCGCGTCAGAGCCAAGTCCCGCCCGCTCCGCCCCCGCCCCGGTCCTTGCCCGGGCCCGCGGCCCCCTACCGGCTCAGCCCCGCGGCGGCTGGCACTCCGTCCTCTTGCGCGGCTCCCGGCTTCTGCGGGCTGCCCGCCGCGCGTGCCCCTCCTTCTCCCCTCCGCCCGCGCCCGGGGCGGGCCGCGCGCACGCTCCCTGCGCCCCGCCGCCCTCTCCCGAGGCGGGGGGGCGGGCCGCTCGGGGCGGGGGAGGGGCTTCCGCGCGAGAGGAGCGCTGCCGGGGGGCGGGGAGCCGGCGGGGGACGCGCGGAGCGGCGGTCGTAGCGCGTGCGCACTGCTCTGTTCGCCGCCGAGCGAAGCCGCGGGGTGCGCCCCCTACTCTTCTGGGTGCCCCTCGGGCCAGGCGTGCCCTGGAGTCTCTTCCTGTGTTTCACAACATACGACCTCTCTCGTCGCCGCTTCGGGGTTGGGGCTGAGGCGCAGGGGTGGCGTACTGGGGTACTTTCTGGACACGAGAGGGTTAAAGGCAAGGCGACAATACAAATATAAAAGGTGTGAAGACTGCAGTAAGTGACTAATCACCGCCTCTCACCCCACCCCCACCTTATATCCAGCACGGGAGAGCCCAGGAGTTGGGACCAAAGAGTAAAGGGAAAATAAACCTCATGGCAACTGTTGGGTGAATTTGCTTGGGCAGGGTAGGGGTAGTTTCTCTCTAGTAACTCTGGGAGGCTATTTCGTCCGAGACTCCAAAGTAGCTACAGTTATGGCCATCTTCTGCGGGCCCCGAGACCGCCGACCCACGACCCTACCCCGCAGGTGCCCTCGGACTTTCAAAACACCGGGTCCGCAAACCGTGCCTCCCAGGTAGAGCTGCAGCGTGTCCGAAGCCCAGGCTGAACCCATGGATTCGTGGAGGGCTTATTTGTTGTGTCACCGTGAGAGGCTTTTCAAATTTAGGTTTGCCCAGCTGTAACATGAGTAGTTGCGAACGGACTTTTTCAGCACGACCTGCCCTGGCAGGTGAGGGGAGGTATAAAGGACTTCCTCAAGGCTCTGCAGTGAGTCAGACTCCTAGGAGTCCTGACCACGCCCAGCCCCTTTACTCACCAGCCCCCCGCTCCTCACCGTTGTAAATCGTTGGCATCGAACTGCTGAACAGTCTAAACAGTAGTCCTAGGTTTGGGGGGAGGGGGTGGGACGCGGTGGGAGGGGGTAGAAAGGCTTTACATCTCCCCAGTATCTTCAACCAAAAGCTTCGAGGACTTTTTCATGCTCTTCCTGATCTCTGACTGGATTCAGAGTCATCCCGTGGGTGCAGGAATGTCTAAAAGTTCTGTTTTCCAGACAAAAATATAACATGAAGGCATTTTAGTGATAATCCTATGGGAGCTAAAAAGGCCTGGACTGGAGAGATTTATTTTTGCTTTCATTAAAGAGGAGAGTTAAAGCTTTAAAATTCGGCAAAATTAATCTTTCGGCAAGAGAACAGCAGAATCCGATTCAAGAAAAAAACACTAGGAGTTCAAATCTTGCTGGGAAAGGCATTTTTCCGGTACTAAATTGCTCCACCATCAATTTGTCTAGTGACTTATTTTGACATGCGAACACCGAAATAGCAAAATCTCTAATAGAAACGATCGTATGCAGCTTCATTTCTCCCCCCCACAGACCTTCCTTCAGTCAATTCAATGACTCAGCAACACAAATAGATACATTCCTCTTCGGATTCAAGCTTGTTTGTTACACAAGGCAGGTTTCCAGTACAGCTCTGGTTAGTAGCAAGGAGTTGGGCATTTTCACGCATTATAGGAACTAAGTCTACCCTAAGAATCATTATCCTCATCAGTGAAAAGGAGGGAGGAAGGCAGGCTAAAAGAGTTTGTGTTGCGTGTAATGTATGTGCAAAGATCTAGAGATTAAATAAAGTAGAAAGAAGTGCTAAAGTCAGTAAGACCATTTAGTGATTACATATATGCCTATGGGCAGGGATGTGCTTTACACCTTGTGGTAAATGTGCAGGCTGGCCTGTGCCTCTACAAAAATGCAATTTGAAAGTGTTACCTTCTAGGGGCACCTGGGTGGCTCAGTGGATTAAAGCCTCTGCCTTCTGCTCAGGTCATGATCCCAGGGTCCTAGGATGGAGCCCCACATCGGGCTCTCTGCTCAGCGGGGAACCTGCTTCCTCCTCTCTCTCTTTGCCTGCCTCTCTGCCTACTTGTGATCTCTGTCAAATAAGTAAATAAAATATTTTTTTTAAAAAAGTGTTACCTTCTAGACTGTGCAGTAGAACTTGGGGTGATAGAAATGTTCTGTATCTGCACTGTCCCACACAGTAGCCACTAGCCTCACGTGGAGTCTGAGCACTTGAAATGTGGCTCTAGTGCGCCTGAGACACTGGATTTTTTATTTAATTAATTTTAATAAATTTAAATAGCCACGTGAGGCTAGAGACTGCCTTACTGGACAGCACATTACTAGACTGTACATAGATATTTTTATAAAACTATGTTATATGTAGATACATCTTAGAGGCCATCTGCTACAAAAGTAGGACTTGTCTATGCCCAGTGAAGGGGTGGTTGATCCCGACTACATCTGAATGAACAAGCAGTGCCTGACAGCAGTGGAGCTTGGGTGCAGAATGAGAGCTGATCTGATTAGATGCAGTAAGTAGAGGGTAGAAACTTCTACTCTGCTTGGCTTCTGAAGTCTGCTTTTCCAAAAATGTTCTCCTTAATTGCCTGGGCAATGCCTTAGATTAGGCTAATCAGACCTTTATGAGTCCTTTAGAAAGAACAGTTGCATCTTCCATTCGTATCATTGCCTCTGGTTAACAAATTGGCAACAGCTTTCATGTATCTGTCAGCACCGGGGAACAGCTGTGATCAAGGCTCCCCTGATCTACAGAAGTTTGCAGAAGTCTGATTTCCGGATGCCATCAGGTCCCAAGGCTCACAGATGTTTCGTACCTGCTTGCTAATGCTCCTAATTCCAGAGTATATACTACTGATCACTATAAAAATGCAAATCCCCTAAAGAAGTAAATCTTTATTGTCCTTTGACATGTTGGAGAAGAGCAGTGGACACCAGGTATCTGGGGGAAAAAAAACCTATAAATAAGGAGAAGATAAAAGAACTAGGAGGACGGATGCACCGGAACACACATTTTATTGGGGCACCTGGGTGGCTCAGTTGGTTGTGCGCCTGCCTTCAGTTCAGGTCATGATCCCAGGGTCCTGGGATCGAGTTCGGAATCAGGCTTTCTGCTCTGTGGGGAACCTGCTTCTCCCTCTGCCGCTTCCCCTGCTTGTGCTCTCTTGCTCTTTCTCTGTCAAATAAATAGAATCTTTAAACACACACACACAATTTTATCTACTACAGAATTTGCTGAAGGTTTGTCCTATTTTGTAAGATGTAAGATACCACCTTATATAGCTATCATAAGGATTAACTAATTGTATCACGTAGAATATTCCAAACTTCTATTTTTAGTTTTCATCATTCTCATAAACTATTATTTTTCCATTAATAAGGAAATGCCACATTACCAAAAAAAAAGAGAGAAAGCATCACCCATAACTTTACAACCTTACCAAAACAACAGTTAGCAACTTTTCTTTCTGGTCTTTTTTCTATACATGATTTTTTAGTTTTATTTATATAGTTACAATAGTGTATATACAGTTTTGTAACCTGACTTCAAGCTTCTTGAGGTAGGCATTATATAAGGGAATATTACAACATAGCCATGATAACTAGGTCATTGAATATCTGTGTCTGAAGTTTCCTGCCCTTAATTCAACCCTGGGGCTGTGACAATGATGCACAGTGATGAGAATTCCAAAGAAACATCCTTGAAAAAGGCACATTTGCCTGTTTTAACATTTGCTCTTTGTCTTTTAGATCTTACTGTCCCTCTGTGAGACTTTAGCATAGTATGAATTGTGTGGTAATGGAAAATCAAACGCTGTTCATACCTGGCTGGAGTTGCATGAAAATATCAAAGGTTTGATGGGAAGGAAAAAAGAAAGGAGGTGCCAGGTGTGTTATCCCACTTATTTTTCATCACACTAAGTCAAGTAGGCATTATCAACCACTCGTTAGACATGAGGGATTAAGAAACTTGCCCAAGGTTGCATTATTATTAAGCAGCAGAACAAGAATTAGCACTCAGGTCTTTCTAACACACTGGGGCAGGTAACAAGAAAGCATATAAATGTCAATAAGAAAGGAGTTTTAGCAACTTTTTAAAAAGATGTATATATTTATTTGAAAGCAGGCACACATGAGTGGGGGAGGGGCAGAAGGAGAAGAAGAGAGGGACAGGGAATCCAGCAGACTCCTCTTTGGGTGTGGAGCCTGATGTGAGGCTCCATCTCAGAACCCTGAGATCATGACCCAAACTGAAATTAAGAGTCGGGGATGTTTAACTCACTGAGCCACCCAGGTGCCCCGAGGGGTTTAAAAATTTTTTTACAACCAGAATATATTCATATAGTTCTTTTTTTTTTTTTTTAAGGATTTTATTTATTTATTTGAGAGAGAGAGAGCATGAGAAGAGGGAGGGTCAGAGGGAGAAGCAGACTCCTGCCGAGCAGGGAGCCCAATGCGGGACTAGATCCCAAGACTCCAGGATCATGACCTGAGCTGAAGGCAGTTGCTTAACCTACTGAGCCACCCAGGTGCCCCATTCATAGAGTTCTTTAAAAAATTTTTGTTTTTAAATAAAACTTTAAGGAAGGGTAAATGAAGAAATAAGATATTTCCCCCCGAGAGTGAGTTAATCACCTCTGGTAGTAAATATACCAGAATTGGTAAGAGATCCACTTTTTTTTTTTTTTTTTAGATATTTTATTCTTTTATTATATTAGGCAGTATATAGTACATCATTTTTTGGTGTAGTGTTCAGTGACTCATCAATTGCATATAACACCCAGTGCTCATCACCACATGTGCCCTCCTGAATGCCCATCATCTGGTTACCCCATCCCCCAACCCCTCCCTTTTGTAACCTTGAGTTTGGTTCGAGTCCAGGTTTGTCTCCCTCTCCAATTTCTTCCCATTTTTCCCTTCCCCTGTGTCCTCCACACTGTTCTTTATGTTCCATATATGAGTGAAACCGTACGATAATTGTCTTTCTTTACTTATTTCACTTACATCACTCAGCATAATCCTCTCCAGACAAATGGTGGGTATTTATCCTTTCATGGATGAGTAATATTCCATCGTATATATGAACCACATCTTCTCTATCCACTCATCTGTTGAAGGGCATGTTGGCTCCTTCAACAGTTTGGCTATTATGGACATTGCTGCTATGAACATTGGAGTGCATGTACATCCGGGGTAACTAATGCCATTCTGCATAATTACTACAACATCAAAGACAAACAAAACCTGATCCCACTCAAGGGGAGTAAATGTCCATGTCAACTCAAGAGCTTGAAGACGTCCCCTCTAGTTATAAATTGGTACTTAGGCCGAGCCTTTGACTTTGTAAATGAAAGAGTGGAATGTGAATGGGGCAGGGGGTAGCAGAGGTTCCCAGACTGGTTAAAAGGCGCTGTCTAACCTACTGTGTTGTTCACCAGCTCTCTACTTTGTCAAATAGTAGCAAATCTCTGTTACAGGAAGTTGGATGCCTCAAATAATTCTTCACCAGAACTAAGATGTACACACTATAGTTGCAAACATATCTTGACAGCAAAGTGTGTTCCTAGAGCCCTGGAGCAATGTGTGGTTACATCCTAGATGCTAATCAGGGGTATCCCCTTTCACCAGAAAGCCTCTAAGCTCCAATGCCTATATCCACCCCATCTTGCCACATCTGCTGGAAATCCGTGGCTTGCTTTTATCCCTCTCCTAGTTTCCATGGAGACCCAACAGTTTACTTTTTCCCCCAACTCTAAGCCATGGTTATTTTTAACTGTAAAACTCTGAGCCAGGTCACAGCTGGGATCTGGAAGATGCAATGACGTCTATAGCCACCCTTCTCTCCCACAGACGCCTTCTTTCCTGCAGTTGCTGGGGGCGGAGGCACTCCTGGGAGATTTTGCTCTCAAAAGCATTTTGCTTTGCATCATGAAGTTAAACCTATGCTGACTTCGATCTGACAGGTGTCCTGAATCTTGAAACCATGCACGCCCGAAACAAGGCAAAGATTTTTGTGGGGTTGGGGAGGAGGGCTGCCAGGTAAGCTTGACGTTGCTGTCACAAATCTGTGGCTAAAGCTTAGGTAAATACCCTCTGGTAAAAATATATCAGAGTGCTCTCCTCTGGGGAAAAATAAGGGCTCTGGTTCCTGTCCCCAGTAGAGTGGCTTTTTCTGCTGCGGCCTGCTCCCGGTTAAAAAGAGGCTCCTGAACAGGATACTGTATGGAAAAACAGTTCTACCTCTCCAAAGCAGGCAGCAAATTCCCATGGGGACAGGGTTGGAACCCTGCTGCTCCCTCCCCCTCTACGGAGAATTCAGATCAGTCCACCCACTCCTCAGGCCCCTGGTACTTGGGAGCTAGTGTCTTCATGGCATTTCTGAACTCTTCAATCCTTTTCAATATTTTTTTGGGGGGAGAGCTATTAAATGGCCCTGGAAATTGCCCTTCTCATCTTAGACAACATTCTAAGATTGAAAATGGACATAAAACATAAGACACTTAGCCCCAATTCAGTATGTTTGTGTTTTTTTAAGATTTTATTTATTTGACGGAGATCACAAGTAGGCAGAGCAGCAGGCAGAGAGAGGGGGAAGCAGGCTCCCTGCTAAGCAGAGAGTCCGATGCGGGGCTCAATCCCAGGACCCTGAGATCATGACCTGAGCCTGAAGGCAGAGGCCAAACTCACTGAGCCACCCAGGTGCCCCCCCCCCCCAATTCAGTATGTTTCCTCACAGGACACACTGACTGGGAACATTAAAAAATTAAGCACCAGAGCACCTGGGTGGCTCAGTCGGTTAGCAGTTAGCATCTGCCTTCGGCTCAGGTCATGCTTCTGTCTGGGGTCCTGGGATCAAGTCCCACATTAGGTTCCTGCTTAGCAGGGAGTCTGCTTCTCCCTCTCCTCTCTTTGTCAGGTAAGTAAATAAAATCTTTAAAATTAAGCTTCCCAGTGCCGGTTCCATTAATTTTTTATTTCTTAAAATAATACATTTTTATGTTTTTAAGGAATTCCCTAAATGAGGGGTGATCCTAGGGGAAAATCCAAATCAGGAGTTATCTACTGTTCAATGGGAGAAAAGAGAAGGTTAGGTCATTCAAACAATTTCAGAAACAAGAGTATATACTTGGCAGATAGCTCTCCAAGGAGAAGAGATGCGTTAGAAGTGTGATGACTTGGCAATTGGCTGTCAGTTCACTGAAGAAGGGTGATAAGATGACAGCATTTCAACATTTTTACTTTGATTAATAAAGTGCTGGTTTCTTTCTTTTTTTAAAAAAGATTTTGTTTATTTGTCACAGAGAGAGAGAATGAGAGAGAGCAAAGCAAGGGGAGTGGGAGAGGGAGAAGCAGACTTCCTGCTGAGCAGAGGGCCCGATGCAGGGCTCGATCCCAGGACCCTGGGATCATGACCTGAGCTGAAGGCAGATGCTTAACCCACTGAGCCCCCCAGGTACCCCTCAAGCCCTGGTTTCTTAAAACAACTATGAGGTCTCCTCCTTTCCATATTTCCTAAGATGCTACTTCTGTTGAACACAGCTCTGGCCCAGGGCAGGATTATCCACTTGAAGGCTTTCTACCATCGAAGACCTCAGGGGAAACCAGAACAAGCCAGAAAAAGTGTTGCTTGGTTAAGAATGAGAGATTAATTCAACCAAATAATTAGTGTGGTGCCACAGAAATCCACCTCCTGTGCTCCAAAGTAGAAAATAAGTGCCTCAGCCTTAATTATACAGCCCTGAAAGACACGGAACAAGTCTGGGCTGGCAAAGGTTAACTATAGGGCTTGCAAAAAAGACAAAGGGAGGTACGTCTATTAAATTTAAAAAAAAAGTTTTTTTTTGTAACTCTTGTTTTGGGTTTTAAACCTTTTGATGGTCACTTTCTGGATTCTTATCTCAACTTCCTCATTATTCCTGCTCCTAACAGGAAAGAGGGCCCAGTACACAATACATAACAAGCAAGTAACTCATTGTGACAAGGGACTTTTAATGTCAGATGTAAGACAGTCACCCTTCCCTTAAATACCTGTCTCTTGACTTGTAAGCCTGGTCAGTCAAATCAAAGAGCAGTTGATACTCTTATCATGGCACATCTCAGACAGACACTGTCTGACTGATCTAACACTGACAGAAGCTGAGGCAACTGGCAAAACTGAACCAAAAAAAAAAAAAAAAAATTCCCATTAGTTTTAGAAACTGGCCTTCCCAGCTTGTCTCAAATGATTCACCTGTCCCCACCTCCCAACGCCTCAAAAGCAGGAAACTAAGTTCTGGTGCATACTTCACGGATAGGCCACGTAGGTTCCAAAATACTCATTAAATACTCACGTACTGTTCTCGCAAATTAAGTGCCTATGTCGGCATGCCCATTACTGTCCTATCCAGGCTGCTTTGACCCTGTTGGGCAATCAGAGATCCTGCTCCATCTCATCTGGCTACAGTGGAAAGGAAAGCAAACTTCGAGATCAGTACTTCCAGAACCAAACTTTAATTTTTAGATAAATTCAGACAAATGAAAAAGCAGGTACATAGCAATGTGGGAAAGCTTTTTTTGTTAACAGTAATACAGTGTGTATCTGGAAGGTACTGACAAAGACATCATTCAAAATGGACGGGCAATATTCCAGGATGCTGTCTAGAACCAGTACCACTCTCTCGCCCAGAATTAAGTGGAAGAGTGTTCCAGATGAGTCTTTCCAAGCTTCTCTTTACAACTTGGGTCTCTGATCCTTTACACTGGAGATTTTAGTTCGTTTATTACCTATCTGCACAGTTCCTAAAGCTGGAATGACTCACCAACTGGAATTTTGTTGTTGATCAATGTCATTGGTCTTTGCTCCTTTCTGGCTAACCACAAGCTGGTTTCATGACTCAAAACTAGGAAGCTTGTCCTTACCTCTCAGCAAGGACGGGTTAGTTAGCTGAGTTTAGATTTAATTGGGGGGGGGGCGGTGCAGAGGAGGTAAACAAGATGAAAACTGGAACCCAAAAAGAGATAAACCATGGAGTTAGTTGGTCTCCACACAGTCTAGATCTTTGAGCATGGAAAGGGTCATGACATGGGAAGAAATTTGCTATTTCCCACCCCTGCCAGAGAAGGACATACCTAAAATCCCAGCAGAAACCTTTAATTTTAAATTGCAATAAAATTCCTGACAGCAAAAAGTATTGAAGTCACTGAGTTTGAGTAAATGCCCCCTCTTCAGAATATGGACTAAAAGAGACCTCGATTAGTATAGGTGGTTAATAGTGAACTCTGTCTAGCAGCAAAGGGGAAGGATGGAATATACTTTTAAGGCCCTTGCTAGCTCTGAATCTTGAGTAACAAGATGGGCCTCCTTTGGTGATAAGAACATGGAAGGAAATAATGTACTTATACCAGCCACGTCAAGTATCAGCAAGTGATTTTCCTATTGTAAGTGCAAAAAGATGGCAACTCAGTGACTGAAGAGTAGCCCTTACCCAAAATATGGCCTGATCTCTGAGAAACCTACCAGGGAGTCTGAGGTCATAAATTTTGTACAGTTGGGCTTGCTATAATAATAATCCTACTTCCTAAAATCCAGTCATTTGAAATTATAGCCTTATTTTTTAAAAAGATTTTATTTATTTAAATATCAGAGAGAGCTTGAGAGGGAATACAAGCAGGGGGAGGGGCAAAGGAGAGGGAGAAGCAGGCCTCCCACCGAGCACAGAGCCCATTGTGGGGCTCGATCCCAGGACCTTGGGATCATGACCCGAGCAGAAGGCAGGCGCTTAACGACTGAGCCAACCAGGGGCCCCTACAGCTTTATTTTTCTGTTTTCAACCATGCCATTTTCCTCATCAAATCTAGATCCCCACCCCCATCAGTTTTTTCGGAGTTTGGCTGGTTCTAAGGTTTATCAAACTGTCCTCCCATCCTCCCACTCCTAACTACCCCAGCTGCCCTCTGTGTCCTCGCCAACTAAACCTCTTGGCATCGTTCCCCTCACTCCCCCTGCTGCCTCCACATCACTCTCCACCCACTATGTCTGCAACAGTCTCCCACTTCCATCTGCCACTTTCTCTCTCCTCTCAATCCTATCATTGCCTAAAGAGCTCACCTCTCCCAGGGAGCCTTCCTTAATCAAGACTAAGGACTTTGGGGACTATCAGAGACACCACCTAACCTTGGTGTCTAATGCATCTCTGATTTTTAGAACAGCAATTACCTTTCAGGAGCAAGAAGCAATCCCTTTATAACCAAGTAGGGGTGATGGTGGTGGCAGAGCCCGTTTAGAGATATGACAATGCAAAGAGAAGACAGAATTTCCACAAGCCACCTCTTTTCAAGGTTGAAGTCTTTTATTCTAATTCCCTCAGATCCTAAGAGTTTCCTTTTCATCTGAAACCGCCAGATAAGCATGCATATTTACAGGAGTCAAAAAGTTTGAGCAAATACTTCCAACAAAGCATATGATATTTGAATTAGATATGTTGGATGCTGAAAGAACTGAAGAATCATTCAGCTACTGGAGGCAATTTGTTGCAGATTCTGAAGTTATTTCTACAAACAACTTTGTTTCTAATAGAAATGGGATAACCATGACTCCACTTTTGGCTTCTTGTTTTGTGGAAAGGTTTGAGGATCAAGTTTCAGATGTGGTGGGGTTACTCACCCTCAGACCTAGTGAGTCCCAAATACGAAACTGCTTTACTTTTGTTTTAAAAGTAGCTTTTATTGAAGGCTAGTCTGTCACCACCGAGAAATTAGGGTTCAGGTCTCAATCTAAGCAAAGCCGAGGTTAGCTGTGTCATCTCCATCCTCAGGGGCCTGGAATCCTGGGAAACCCAGGGCAAGAACAGGGTGACGCCAGGACACACATGTTAGCAGAGACAGTGCAGTGTGATGAGGCGGGCATTCAACACCCTAAGTGTGCTTTAGTTACCAGAATACTTGACACACCCACAAATAAAGTAGCAAAACATTTTAATCCATTAATTCTAAAAATAACAGAGACATTTTATATCCGGTGCCACCTCCTCAAAAGTCTACTGCACATTAGACAGACTGCAAAGTACAAAGCCAGACATTAAAAGGGAAAGACATAGTTTGGGACAAGACCATCACGGAGAGATTTTTTTCCTCCCATTTGCTCATAAACGTTAAGTCGTCAGCTTAAAAAATCCTCAGAAGGGAAGAGAAAGCTTTCTCATGCTCTATAACTTTTCTCTTTTAGATCTTTCTGTAATGTTTGAAAGCAAAACATAATCAGAAAACCAGCCTCCCAAGTACAAAGATTTGAGCTGGACTCCTGGGACCACAGCCTGGTTCAGTTCTATTTCTACCGACACTCTGATGGGAGGTACTATGATTCTTGTTTTAGTTACAAGAGGTGTTGGGAATAAAGGCCCACTCACATTTAATAATAGCTTATCTAGCACATAACTCTGCAGCACAACACCAACAACAGGAGTGTTTTAAAGCAGGGTGGAGAAGAAAGGAGATATTAATACAACGTAAGGTTCCCTTTGTCCTTCCTCTCTTTTTACAATGAGAATTCAGCTCAGCAACGAAATGCTCCAGAGCGCCTGTGCTGTCCTTCGGCCCACCGCATTCCAAACTTGTGATTTCTGATCCCAGGCCCTCAGAGCTTCAGGCTTTAGTGATGTATCCTTCTCGGATGAGGAAATCATAGATTTTTCGGGTTTTGTTCACATCTATCTTGATGAGTGCTCTTGCCTGCGCCAGTCTCAAGCCTCCTTGCTTGTTACATTCGTTCAATAGAGCAGATTTGTATTCTAAATAGGCTCCTGGGACCAACCTCACCATCTGACAGAGCTGCAAGACACGGCAAATTTAATAAACATTAACATCTGTCATTCTCATAATTTAATCCAGTAGGTATAGCCAAAATAAAATTTCAAAAAAGTGACATCAACTTCCAACTATTTATAGGAGCTGCTGGGTGGCTGGACCACATTCCATTTAGTCTCTTCCTTGGAGAGAATCCTCCCTCACGACAGACACTTAGGAAGAGAAAGCCAGAGTCTAATGCTGGGAGCGACTTCAGCACGTTGTCAGCCAGCTCACCTGGGTCTGTCAAGGAGCACAAGTATGTGTCCTGAGGAGCAGCCTGGGTCCACACAGCTCTGGGCCCAGCACATTCCAACACAGCCAGTCAGGGAAGAGCCACAGGGCACAGTAGGGGCGGGGGTGCAGATACTTGGATTCCCAAGCATGAATCACATTATTTTTAGTATCGGCATAAAGCACTGGTCCCTGATTTTGTGATTACATTTCCTACTTTGAGGAGACAGAGACCTTGTGAAGAGGCTACTTTAGATGCTAAAAATCTAGAAAGCTGGCTCAGTCCCAGCTCCCCTGCCGTGGCACCCCACGGCAATGAGCAGTGAGAGGTCCACTGCTTATGGGTAATGATAAAACTGATTGAAACTCCAGGCCATTCAATACTTGACTCAGAAAGGCCTGTGACCTTCTTCAGCAACACCGAACTAGAACATACACTCCTCTCTATTCCCAAACTAATCTTTACTGTTCCTGTGGCTGAAATCAAAGACTAACAAGCCCACTCCATGACTCCCCTTACTATCTGACCTGAATTAATGATATGGAGTGGCAGATGGGGAGACTTGGAACAGTAAAAGGAGTGCATGAGGAAGAGAAGACGGTTCCTCTTTTGCAATGGACTTCAGAGCTAGGCATAGTTTTCTGAAAACGCTTGAGGATGATTCCTTCGAGGCTGGCTTTAAATTTTTGAGACAGCCAAAAGTAATATGAAGACAAGTCTGATGATTTTAGTGGAAAAGAAAAGTAGGTCATGGCATTTTTTTTTTTTTTTTTTTAAAAGATTTTATTTATTTATTTGAGAGAGAGGCAGTGAGAGAGCATGAGCCAGGAGAAGGTCAGAGGGAGAAGCAGACTCCCCGTGGAGCTGGGAGCCCGATGCGGGACTCGATCCCGGGTCTCCGGGATCATGACCTGAGCCGAAGGCAGTCGTCCAACCAACTGAGCCACCCAGGCGTCCCAAGTCATGGCATTTTTAATCTAAATTAGTCTTTGACTCTATGTGATGATGAAGTCCCTCCTTTATGGCTACATACATGCTGTGGGGGCAATCTTTTATGTGATGGTTATAGAGGTGTTGGGTAAGTATAGAGTAGAGCTCATCAAAGTGACCATTCCAACAGGAAATAACCATTTTCATATGAGTTATTTGAGGTTTATAAACAATTTCATTCATATGAAGCACTCAGTACAGTATCTGATACATGGTAATGCTCAGTAAATGACAGCTGCCGTTACTAGGATTTATGTATCATCAATCCCACTCTTTCTCCTCTAGCTCTCCGTCATTTTGTTACCTCCTTTTCTTTTTCATTCAGCTTCTCTGTGCCAGGCAGGCCAGTGAGGTTCAAGGGTGGTGCACTTCGTCGACCTACAGACAGAGAAAAAGGTATGCATTTCATAGGAGTGACAATTCCTCAGGTATGAAGTAACACAGTCCACTGAGGCCAGGCCAGTGAGGTACGAGGTCATGATGTCCAGCTCTAAGAAATCTCTACCTGTCACCTCAGGCCTCAATCTAGCTGGCAACATGGGCACCCCAATGTTCACCTGAAAATACAAGTGGTAATTTCCGTGCCCTTTGCTCTGCTAAAATATACAATCACACATACCCTAGCAACCCAGGTGCTACTCTTTCCAACCCAGTAAGATGCTAAATTCTAAAGCCCAGATGTCACCCAGTGAAGAAAGGTCATATGCTGCCCACCCTGATGGCTGATGAATGGAAATAACTCCACAGGAGAGACACTTCCCAGGCCTCAGCACTCTGCCAGGAGCTCGAGGCAAACACGGTAATTAACCAAGTACCATTTGCCTTCAGATCAAAGGCAGACTGTTAGGCCAGCAAAAGGCCCTTCTTATTTATTATGTGAGGGAATATCTGTTCCTACCAAAGAAGCCCTGTTTACCTGAAAGACCTGCACAGAGGAACAATGAGCCATTATAGGGCAAACCAGAAGCTGAGGTGAACTCACATACTGAGAAAGAAACCCAAGTATGAGGTCATTGCCTAGTATGGAAAGTTTCATGTGTGAAATTTTTTGCTTTTGTTTTGAATACATAATTGGAATTAATGTCCAGTTGGGAGATAAGTGGGCTAAGTCAGGCAAAATGTGGAATAATATATTAACAAGTTTTATGGGGGCTGCCTTTTAGGAGGTGGGGAGAAATACGGGCTGTTATAGGCTGCTCTGAGAGAAAACAGGCTTCTCTGCTGTTTCGACAAGGCGATAAGAGCCTCTCCATAACCAACAGGCTTAGCCTTCCCCTAAATGCTCAAAAAGGGAGGCTAAAATCATTTGGTACCTCACCAAAGTTACTGAAGGCTAGGTTGTAATTAATGATCCAGGCTTTCTACTTTGCACTGCCTTAGGAGCAATGGAGAGCATGAAGAGGAACAAGGGGTCTCCCAACCTAAATACAGGGGGTGAGGAAGCCTAACATCAGCCTAGGAAGCAACAAAGAATAAATGAGTACAGATGGTTCAAAAATGCAAATACCAAATTATTATCACTGTACTATATTTTTATATTTGTTTCTCTGTATTTAGATTCAGGGGGCAGGGTTAGAAGTAAGAAACTTGTAAAATAAAATTTGGATTTAGCTATCCTGACTACTCTCTAAAAGACTCTCTTTTCTCTTTTAAGTATTAAGAAATAATCACCTGAAACAAAAGAATCAATTTTTTTTTTTTAAAGTAGCTCGAAAGAAGCCTTTTCTAGGCTCTGTCTAGATCCTGAATCTGAGAGATTTTAAATGGGATCACAAGGTCTATTGTTTCAAGCTTCCGAGTAATGGTAAAACTGCAAACAGGTCCTCTTTTTCACTAGCCCAGTCTCTACAGGGGCATGGTCTCTATGTTCTGATATAGGAATGTGGCTGATGTAGCATATGGAGCAGGGGTGAATAATAAGAGAACTGGCAAAAAAACACCACAATTTGGATCAGAGCTCTATAAATCATATCACCCCAAAGTGCACCGAGGATTAGCAGATAACATATGGCTTAAGCTTGCTCTGAAAACTAAGCTCAAAATAGAGAACATACCCAAAGAGGTAAAGATAACAAACATAAATACCTCATATCTCCAACTTATAAAGAAATCCTTGTGTTTCTGCTCAGGATACAAAGACTTTAACCGATCTGTGAGACAAATCTCAAAATCTGTGGTAAAGTAACTGCTCGTGAACACTGGTAAATACAGAAATCACCCCTCTGGAGCTCCTTCTTCCCCCGCTCTGTACTCAAACCCTAAAGATAATCCCTATCTGGCCATGAAGATTCTGAAAACTTGATGTTTATAAATTGGGATAACACTTACTTACCTCTCTAAGCACCCTGCTTCCACAAGGGGTAAGAGACTACTGCGTGAATTCCTAGAATGAAAACTTCACAATCAAGACTTGCTCCAGCCTGAAAAAAAATTACCTGAATTCGAAGCCATCGGAATAGAAGGGCTCAGGCCAGAATCACTAAAACAAAGAAGAGGAATTTAACTTAAGTCACATCAAAGAAGGCAATTTTCAAAAGCCCGTGTGGGCCTGGGTGCCATTTATCAGGTTGGTTACTTTATTTATTTAAACATTTTTTTTTAAATATTTGAGGGACATCTGGGTGGCTTAGTCAGTTAAGCAGCTGCCTTCGGCTCAGGTCATGATCCCAGGGTCCTGGGACCGAGTCCTGCTTGGGGCTCTCTGCTTGGCCAGGAGCCTGCTTCTCCCTCTCCCTTTGCCTGCCACTCCCTCTGCTTATGTGCTCTCTTTCTTTCTTTTTTTAAAGACTTTATTTATTTATCTGACAGAGAGAGAGAGATCACAAGTAGGCAGAGAGGCAGGCAGAGAGAGAGGGGGAAGCAGGCTCCCTGCTGAGCAGAGAGCCCGATGACCTGAGCTGAAGGCAGAGGCTTAACCCACTGAGCCACCCAGGCACCCCATGCTCTCTCTCTTTGAAAGATAAAGTCTTAAAAAAAAAAAAAAAGTTTTGTTTTTTTTTTTTTAAATTTGAGAGCGAGTGCAAGAACAAGCATGAGCAGGGTGAGAAGCAGATAGAGAGGGAGAGGCAGACTCCCTGCTGAGCAAGGAGCCCAATGTGGGACTCGATCCCAGGACCCTGGGATCATAACCTGAGCCAAAGGTAGCCACTTAAGCGAATGAGCCACCCATGCGCCTCAGGTTGGTTACTTTAAAGGGATGTAGAGATAGACAGTACTGTTTTACAGCATATCCCACTATACTAACCAGGAAGGGTGATCTGTTCTATGGGGTGTAAGAAATTGCCTGGATTTGTTAAGAAGAGCTCTTAGTCTGGAACATCATGAAGACTAATCATGGGGAAAGGACAGGGACATGATTTGCCAATGGAAATCATTCCAACAGACAATGTGATGGAAAGAGGAGGCATGGTGGAGGAATTTACTAATTTTTAAAAAGAAGATCAAAGTAGCAAAGTAGGATTCTAGGAGGCCAGTTATGTTTCTCAAAACTGTCAGTATTGCAGTGTTTCTGAGACAGATGGCTGATTAGAATTCTGTTTTTCTAGCTACCCAATTATTACTACTCTGCCACGTGGGTAGGGTACCCATGGAAATATCTGAAACTACACATAAAAGCCAGAGCACCCGAGAAGCCGCTCCTGCTCTCTGGACTAAGCACTCACATGTCAGCTTGCCGACGGAGCCACTGCTGGCAAGCACTGCTGTCCTGAATGTACTGGAGCACTTCAGAGAGCATGGTACGCTTAAGGCGCTCCTCCTCCCGTGTCTTCTTGAGGTGGTCATAGGTTCGGGCACCTGAAGGTGGACAAAAGAGCGTGGCTGCAATGACAACGCAGCAGAACTAACTGAAAGGCTTTCTAACGGACCAGCAAACAGTTCGCCTTTTTGGGGTTTCTTTTGCAAAACTGCTTCCAGGGTGCCTGGGTGGCTCAGTTGGTTAAGCATCTGACTCTTGGTTCTGGCTCAGGTTATGATCTCAGGGCTGTGAGCAAGCCCTGTGTGGGGCTCTACACTCCGTGGGGAGTCCGCTTGAGATTCTCTCCCTCTCCCTTAGCAGCCCCCCAAAATAAAGAAATCAAATTTCAAGAAAAAAAAATACAAGATTGCTTCCACAATTATTTTTTCTTTTTTAAAAGATTTATGTATGTATGTATGTATGTATTTTTAAAGATTTATTTGAGAGAGTGTGCTAGCAAGAGAGAGAAGGAACAGGAGGAGCAGCAGGCAGAGGGAGAAGCAGGCTCCCCGCTGAGCAGGGAGCCTGATGTGGGGCTCGATCCCAGGACTCTGAAGGCAGACACTTAACCAACTGAGCCACCTAGAGGTCCCTACTTGTTTTTTTAAAGATTTCTTTATTTGAGAGAAAGAGAGAGAGTGAGTGAGTATGAGCAGGGAGAGGAGCAAAGGGAGACATCTTAAGCAGACTCCATGCTGAGCACAGAAGGACGCCAGGCTAGATCCCAAAACTGTAAGATCATGACCTGGGCGAAACCAAGAGTTGGACCTTAACTGACTAAATCACCCAAGTACCCCTATTTATTTATTTCAGAGAGAGGGAGAGATCATGGATGGGGAGGGGAGGAGAAAGAATCTTAAGCAGAGTCTGTGCTGAGTAGGAAGCCCGACACAGGGCTCGATCTCATGACCCTGAGATCATGATCCAAGCCAAAGCCAAAAGTTGGATACTCAACTGAGCCACCCAGGTGCTCCCCACAATTATTTTTTTTTCAATTAGCAATAGTTGCGCCTTGGATAAACCTCATTGGCTATGATACTTCCACTGCGCAAAGCTTACAATTATTTTTTTTAAGAGCAACGTGATTTCCTTTAGTTTGAAATCCCTTTTTTGACAAGAAATAATTAATATTTTTATTCTCTTCCTAGCTTTAAGAAATTTGGAGGTTGGGGCGCCTGGGTAGCTCAGTGGGTTGGGGCCTCTGCCTTCGGCTCAGGTCATGGTCTCAGGGTCCTGGGATCGAGTCCCGCATCGGGCTCTCTGCTCTGTGGGGAGCCTGCTTCCTCCTCTCTCTCTGTCTGCCTCTCTGCCTACTTGTGATCTGTCAAATGAATAAATAAAATCTTAAAAAAAAAAAAAAGAAAAAGAAATTTGGAGGCAAAATCTCCCCAAACAGAAAAATACGAAGAAAGTAAGAGTCACTTATGTTTCTACCCCCCCAAAGATAACTAACTTCAATATGGTCATATTTGCTTCCTGTTCTATTTTTTTTCTACATTTTTTCAAAGTTACAAGTGCTATATGCATACACTCTTCTTTAAAAACCAATTAAAATGACAAACAAAGTCCTCATTGACTAGTGCAATTCCTTTCCCCTCTTTCCCAGATGCAACTAATAGCAGGTAATCAAAACCTGGTATTAGTGTCTTGTTAAACAAAGGTTGCATGGTGTTTTCTACATGTTAACAAAGGTGTACAGATTCCAAACTACAGCAATGGTTTTAAGCCATGTTCATAAAGCCCCAGGATTCCATGAAAATATCTTTATTAGGGTTCCTGTGAAGAGCAAAGATATCACCATGTACACTGGGTGGTCCTGGGTTCTATATGGGACCTGCACCAACAGGCTTCAAAGTAGTTACACTTTCCTTTTATTTACAGACCAGGGCTCTACATAAAATTTCATTTTTTTTAAGGATTTTATTTATTTATTTGAGAGAGAATGAGTGAGAGAGCATGAGAGAGGAGAAGGTCAGAGGAAGAAGCGGACTCCCAAGGAGCTGGGAGCCCGATGCAGGACTCGATCCTGGAAGTCCAGGATCATGACCTGAGCCGAAGGCAGTCGCTCAACCAACTGAGCCACCCAGGCACCCTAAAATTTCATTTTGAAATGGTTTCCATCATTAAAAATAAAGAACCATTACGCTAGGCTGAACTTACACCCCACAAGACTACTTCTCATGGGTAGTGGGTGATAGCTTTCAAGCAACAGGAAGGAGGGAATGCTAAAGATCTTTCCAAGAAAACAAAAGAAACTGTCATTTATTGAGCATTTATTGTGGGCTGGGTACTATGCTGTTTTCATGCATTTTCTCTAATTTAATCTTTACTAACTCTAAGAGACGTGGAAAATTGAAACCCAAACAGAATTACAAATGTGATAAACAGGAGAGCCAGAATCCAAACCCAACCTGCACAAGTCTAGACCTCAAGCTCTTAACTACGGTAACACACTGCCTTCCCTTATGTCCTGGCTCTATTACACGTATCTCTTCAACCGTATCAAACCTTGTTTCTTCATTATATGGAAATTACACTGCCTATCTCCTAAGTTTGTTATAAGAATCCAGTGATACCATCCAGGTGAAGTGCTTGGCATAGAGCCTGGTGTATGGTAAACTGCTGCTATTTCGAGGTTGGCTGTTATTAATATAATTATTATTACTACCTCAAGTAACTGGGATGTAAGCACGTAGAGCCATTTGAAGCTTGGTCAATACAAATGATCAGACCACACACCACAAAATTTTAGAATGCTGATGCTAAAAATTAGAATACAAAAATCCTTTTTTTTTAGAGGCTACAGCAGATTCCCGAATCTAAAGCAGCACCTCTCTCTTGTGTCATCACTTTTATTATCATGGCATTTACAAGGATTAAACAGACAAGACTTCACTGGAAAGATCAAACACTCACTCCAAAAAGGGAAAGCTTGTTTAAAAAAAATCCACATGGTCTCAAACAGAGACTTCCTCTATGTGTTTAGAAGACACCTGCCCCCTGATACAATGTGTAGCTTAAGCATACTTACTACAAAAATTGGTAATGCCTGCTGTCCTGTATTCCTGGAGCCTCTTGATTTCCCTTCGGAGTTCGAATTCCACTGTTTATCCCAAGAAGAAATGAAGGAGAAAAGTTGGGAAAACAAAATCATCATCAATGAGCACTTTGCTGTTGAATATTTTCAGTAAATCTGCCTTATATAAAAGACTGGGAAATTCCATTTGAGGAATCCTGTATATTTGTAATGTCTCATTAGAAATTTTACCCAAGAGCTGAGAAAAACTTAAGCTAGCCATCTTTTGGCTGCTATCCCCAACTGGAAAAAGCAGCTGGAATTGTCTCCCAGAAAACATACAGTGAACCAGCTGAGTTCATTTAGCTACAGAAGTAACAAATATAATTTTTTTAAACAACTAAGTTTTCCCACTCTATTTATCCTCTATTAACAGGTCTATCCACATAACCAAATTCTTTTATAAAACCTGCCTCTGCTATTACTTGATGTGGTCCTTTTCGAAGCAAAGGACAAAAGCTCTGTGCTCAAGTCCCAGATAGTTTCTTTCCAGCTTTTCTCCTATAGGAACAAAAGAGCATTGTTTTCCATAAACCAAAAATTTCTGCCTCCTCTGAGCGCATAGCTCAGGTTGCAACTGCTTGGGTTATTATGTGATAGAACATTCAAATTTGAGTGCTTTGAAAAAAAGGATGAAGGAAGAACCTGAACAATCCATGGGGTGTAGTTCTTTGGAATGACACATAAACCAAGGATGGCACAAACTGGTACAGGAAGTAAAAGATCAGTCACCATTACAAACCACACAAACAGTGTCAACCAAACAGGGTGCTTGATGAGGACAACCAACCTGGCTCAGAGAAATGCCTACAATGCCATGCAAGAAATATTTGCATGATGAGAACAGGGTGAGAGCCTTGGTAAAACATTTTCCCAGAATTAAATTTGAGGGTCAAGTACATAAAACTTGTCATGAAAGGTATAGCTTAAGCCACACAGTCCAAATTACTGTAAAGTGTAGGCCTCACTGCCTTAACAACTTCAATTTTTTTGTTGTGAAAAATCAAATGGTAACTGGGTAGAGGTCTGTCAGAAAGACAGGCAAAAGAATGGTGGAAGTATTGGGGAGCCTGGCTGGCTTGGTCCATAGAGCATGGGACTCTTGATCGTGAGGTCATGAGTTTAAGCCCCACACTGGGTGTAGAGATTACTTAAGGAATTAAAAATATACATATTTTATTTAAAAAGAGAGAGAGAGAATGATGGGGGCACCTGGGTGGCTCAGATGGTTGAGCGTCTGCCTTCGGCTCAGGTCATGATCTCCAGGTCCTGGAACTGAGTCCCATATCAGGTTCCTAGCTCAGCAGGGAGTCTGCTTTTCCCTCTCCCTCTGCCCCTCCTCACTGCTTATCCATTCTCTCTCTCAAATGAATATATAAAATCTTTAAAAAAATAAAATTAATATTAAAAAGAGAGAGAATGATGGAAGTACTATCTCCATGAGTCATCCAACTCTGTCCCCATTTTAAAAACTAGTTTTAGTACTAAAATATTTATGAACAAAATTATCTGATGTCTGGGATTTGCTTCAAAATAATCCAGCTGAGGGTGAGAGAAGAGGAGGTGATAAAAATGAAATAGGATTGGCTATGTGTTAATTGATGAAGCTGGGTGATGGATACATGGGGTTCATTATACTATTATCTCCATCTTTGTATATATTTGAAAACTCCTATAATTTACATATAAAGTGGAGGAAGAAACTACTAAACTACTGCTTTGGTGGGAAAAAAGAAAGCTACTAGCCTTTTTAGCCTCTTCTGTCCACCCCCAAAGTCCCAAATTTAGTTCACTGTAATAAAAGGGAAGAAAAGATAAAAATATCCATTTATTTATTTATAGAACTTCACCTAAAACATACCATTATCCTTCCTATTTACATGAACACACACACACACACACACACACACACAAATACTTGCGCAAGGCTTAAAAAGCACCTACGTGCATGGCTTTCAATGAACTTGTCGTGCTCCACTGGCCCCACTATCCTCGCAAATCGCCTCATTGTTTCGTAAAGGTCTTGGACTTCCTTGGGATACCGCCGTTCCATTACTACAGTGAAAACAAAGCACAACCATGCCATAGAGAATATAAAAATCTCTCAGTTCTCTACGCTTCTTTTACAAGAAGTAAATTGGAAGGAACCATTCCTAACCTCACATGACTGATTTACCCATGAGAGGAAGCAAACAGGAAAGCCAAGAATGCAAAACACTAACCCTAAAGACAAGAGCATCACAGTGACTATCACACAGGGATGCTGTTCTCTCCGGAGAACAGGAGACCGTCTGCATCACCAAGCGCGCTGGTGATGATAATATAATCACCCCCACACCTCAGGCTCGTCATCTGTACAGGGCAGGGGTGTTGGCAGTAATGGGAAAGACGATTAAAGGCAGATCATGTATTCTTAGGAACAATGTTGGGCAAAATTTCTAGTATTAGCTTCTGCAGGAAAACAAGGAAAATGCAGACACAATAATCCATCTAGAAGAGGTAGACTGGCCTAGAAAAAAATGTGTGATAGCTTTCATGCCCCACGAGAAATGTCTCTACCAACAGAGCCTCAAGTGAGGCATTTACTTCTTCACTCTCTATCAGGGCCATTTTGCCTTCCTCCAAACTAAGTACCACAACTAAATTTATTACTAATGGAGTTATATTTGGATAACTATCATCCATCTAAATGGTCACATACACAGGGTAGCCACAGTCAGTAGCTCTGAGAATTACTAACGACCCAATTTCTACTAAAAAGTGGCATCGGCAAAGAAGATAAGGAGTAAAACCTGCCAACAGTACGTGGTAGGCTGGAGTAGCCAGAGCTGCTACTTGGTCGTTTCAGTCAGATGCACTAGGCTGAAACTAGGTGAGTAGACGAGCTAAAGTAACTACGCTAGCTCTGCTCACTTCTGGACTATAGACACAAGCTTTGCATTCTGACAGTTATTTAAGTCTTCTCCTTAGCTCAATTTCCTCCCTTGAGGGAGACATTCTGATCCACAAATTCCAGGTGCTGACTTGATGGGCAGCCACAGACTGTTTATTTTCGCTACCAGCCCCCCCTCAAACCCAAACCCAAACAAAACACCCTACATGAATAGTATAGAAGAATGAGGAGTAAAAACTTTAAATTTGGTGTAAAAAAACCCTCTGCCTACAATATTAAGGTCACATACACTCAGTATAGTGGCAATTGAAACCTCTGACACCACACTGTGAAGCAACAGGGCCTCCTCTCAGCTCTTCACGCACAAAATACAATTAAAGTAATCAGGCTAAACTCACTTCTGTTTACCAGCTGAGAACAGAATTTATATGAGTCAGGGTCTACTATGAGTAAAGGTCAAAACACTACTGACCTATTACTGAAAGCCCAGGCATTCAGACACAGGAACCCACTGCTGTGGCTACCAGAATATGACCAGTAATTGCCTATAGAAAAGGCAATGAAAATCGGATCCTAAGTTATTTTCGCAAACCCATAGTTCTCAATGAAGGATGAGGTTAAACACGCAATCTCATCCATTGCTAGAAGGAGTATAAATTTATACAACCATCTTTTGGAAAACAATCTGGCAGTGCAGGTCAAGCATTTTTAATAATCACATTCTTTGACCTATTAACTCCACTTCTGGGAACCTACCTTAAAAAAATTCTAAATATATATAAAGATTTATTCACAAACTCATCACAGGATTATAATGATTCAAAAAATTAAAAATAAGCTAAATATCTAATAATAAAAGTTTAGCATATTATATACTTATTTATATACACACAACATATTAGGTAACTATTAAGAGGAACATCTTTAAAACACCACAATCACTTGAAAAAGAGTATCAGAAACTGAAAAAAAGATGTAACATACTTATTTATGATCACAACCGTATTAAAAAACACTTAATCCATGACTGGCTGAAATGAACCCTACAATGGCATAGAGTGTCAAGCTCTAAAAGATTCTATCAACTAGGATGAGAAGCACATGTGACATACAAGTATTATAACATTTCTATATAAATATTGTAATCATTATGAGATGATCATTCTTATTTGCTGAATAAACTCTACATCGCAGAAGAAGAAAAAGTACAGGGCCTTTTTCTGCTCAGCCCAGGTATCTCCAATATTTAAAATAGTAAGGTCAAAGTGTGCATTCACTTAGAAGTCATTATAGTTTTACTATCACCATCATACAATACTAGATGTTTTATGTTTGTCCACTACAAACAAAATTATGCAAAAATAATGGTTGCTTTTCCCATAAAAATGTTTAACAAACTAATGATCAAGGTTATATTAACATATAGTTCCTACCCGGTTCCAGAAAATGATCCAATAATATTCATGCTGCAATTACTATACTACTTAAAAAAAAAAAAGGAATTATCATACATGTGCTGATGATACATTAATAGTTCTGAACTCTCACTATGTAACAGAATTGCCTTGAAGATTTTCTAAAAATGCTCTTGCACTAACACTCAGAGATTCTGACTTTATTTGTCTTGGGTGATACCCAGGCATCAGAATTTTTTTTAAAGCTTCCAATATGATATGCTGGTGCACCCAGCTGGCTCAGTTGGTAGAGCATGTGACTCCTGATCTCAGATTCATGTGTTCAAGCCCCTCACTGTGTGTGGAGATTACAAAAAAAAAAAAAAAAAAGAAAGAAAGCTACCTACGTGAATGCTAATATACAACTTGGATTAAGAACTACTGCCATAAATGATGTGTTGAAGACTGTTTAATAATGTTGGAAGAAATTTTAAAATAAAGAAAGCAGCTAATACTTACACTGAAACTTTCTAAGGTTGATTAATCCATGGTCTCTTATAATTCTAGGATGAAAACCACAATAATGTATATTATAATTAGTTCCACATCTAATAATGTCTCCCACATGCAGCTTTTATTACACATCTGAAACACTATGAGGCAAAATACTAAGGTTCAAAGACATCACTCCCCACAAAGTTCTAGAGGGTAGTGAGTCTGCTAACACAATTTTAGGCTTTCAAAGATCATTTATTTTTCCTCCCCTTGGACATGACTCCCAGTAACTATTTGCTGGATGAATGAATGAGCACTCAAAAATACTGAAAACATGTCTATATCTTGGAATGAAACAGAAGGGAATCTGTGTCCGTGTCATAAGAATTAATCTGTTCAATTCAGGGAACTGATGTTTGAAAACAGTCTTTTAAGGGAAATGGCTAAACCATAAAAGGGCGCCATGATCACACATCCAATATTTACAACTGTACCTGTGTACATTCACAGAACGCTCTGAAGTATTTGAAATAAATACTGTGCCTGTTTAACACAAGGGCCTCAACATAAGATCTAACAGCATCCTCAACCCCTGAGTTCCACGATAATATCTAGCTCGAATTATGTTTTAAGCAAAACAGAATTTAGGTAAACCGTGCAGAGTTGTGTCTGGAACCTTTGATCTTACACTGCAGGTATGCATGACGAGTGATGACGCTCCTCACAGGGGCAGCTGAGTGATCTTCTCCAGCACTTCTCCAAAGCTAACTCTAGGCATGCTTCTTTACTTTAGGTCATATCTTGGCCCCTCAAGAGTGCCTCCCAAGTCCTATTCCTCTCTTTTTGTTGTGATGCCACTGCATTTCTAGTCTGTAACACTGTAATAACACACACACATGCTCATACATCCTGCATACCCTTCCCTGAACTGTTAACAGTCTCTGTAATCTAGAGGGGGTCTGGGATCCATAATTTCTCAGTCTGAATATATGTTTTTTGTTCTGCTGCAAAGAGAAGGAGTAACTGAAACTGTCTGAAACTTGTTCAGAATTTCTTTGAAATCCTTTTAGATAAGACTTCTCATTAAAAAAATGAGCAGTTAGAATGAAAGCATTTAAAAAAGCTTAATGATTTGATAACACCTTGAATTTATTTTGTTCCTTTTCTCCTTAAAACAGTGCACCCATATTATTCAATGGTCATCATAACATCAAGTAAGAAAAGAGGAAGTAAAAAACAAAACAAAACAAAAAAAGGACAAGTATTATTATCCGCATTTGACAGATGGAAAAATTAAGGACCAAGGAAGATAAGTGTCTTTCTCAAGGTCACAAGACAAGCCACAAGTAAAATGTTCCTTATGGGCTATATGTGGTTGACAGTCCATACCTGAAAGAAGGCTGGATGGTTTTCTGTACTTACTTTTTCCGCCTTTGTCTCTCCTTTAACCTGGAGTGATAGATATCTACGACAGCCATCTTCAGAGCTATAATCAAACACACACACACAGATATAAAGCCTAGACAAAAATAAATCTTTTTACCCAAACTATCTTAAACTTTGAACCTCATATTGCTAACTATTCCACACTCACTGGTCTAGGCAATTTGTCTCTTGGAAACAAAAATATCCTAGGATACTGAATTTCTTTGACGGTAAATTAGAGAGATCTTTTTTCCTATGTATATATTTATATGGCATTACCCTAAAGGTAACAATTTCTGTTTTCTACTGAACACCTCTTTTGACCATGCCTTGTTACGCATATTACCAGGTTTCATATAATGGGAGTCTGAACTTTGGTCATACATGGGCTAGAAACTGCATCTATTAGAGTAGTCATAAAAATGAACATTGACTGGGGTTATAACCTCATAGGAGTAAGTTCAGGAGACGTTATCAAAAAAGACTGAAGTGAATTAGGGGCAGCAGAGACATTTTCCCAGAGGAGCACTGTGCAGTTGGGGAGCAACAAGTATTTAGGGGATGGTCTTGCATTCAATAATGAAAAGTTCCACTAACTGGCTTAACAACCCCAAAGCTATGCTCTGCTTTGTTGCCCATGTCCCAATCCTTTCCTGGCTTTAGCTTCATGTTAAAGACACGGGAAATTGGGAGAAAACAGTAGACAGCAAAAGGTTTCATCAATACAATAGTTCTGGTTCTCTTTCTTTCCCTGGTCAATTTTTCCAGCTTCAGAGTTCCTCAGGGTTCTGTTCTCATCTTTCTTTTCACCCCTCACCTTATTCCTATAATCTTATCCACTTCTATGGTTCCAAGTACCATCAAAATATATAATCTCAAACCCACATATTTATTTTAAGCTACAGACCCTACCTGGCTATCTCTACTCACACGGTCCTTAGTTACAAACTTGTACTCTACCTCTTTCCCAAAACTGTTGTCCAAGACAGAAATCAGCCTGAAGGGGCGCCTGGGTGGCTCAGTTGTTAAGTGTCGGCCTTCAGCTCGGGACATGATCCCAGGGTCCTGGGATTGAGCCCCCCATCGAGCTCCCTGCTTGGTGGGAAGCCTACTTGTCCCTCTCCCACGCCCCGTGCTTGTGTTCCCTCTCTTGCTGTGTCTCTCTCTGTCCAATAAATAAAATCTTAAAAGAAAAAAAAAGAAATCAGCTTGACACTCCCTCCCCTTCCTCCATATCCAGTCAGTCAGTGAGTCTTACCTATACTGAATGCTTCAGTCTGTCTTGAATTCATCTATTCCTCTTTGTTCCTAATCCTATTCCTTAGCTCGGGTATCCTGTCTCACCAGATCACTGAGTGTACTTTTTTAGTAACTCCAGGAATAAGGTAGGCCTTATTCTAATTCAAGCCTTCAAATGGTACCAGGGTAATGTTTTTAAGCATAATCCGATGGTGTATTTCCCCTGCTGATAATTTTTTAGTGGCTTCCCATCCACTTATGGGAGTTTAAACCCTCGCATATTATACAAAACCCCTTATTGCCTTCAGTCTCCCTATCTTCCCAGTCTTGTTTCCTACCATTCCTTCACATGCTCTATACACCATGCATATGAAACAATCTGCCCTCACTCGCACAGCTGCTAAGTACAGAGCAGGGATCCAAACCCAGTCTGGTTCTAGAGCCTTGGAGTAGGAAAGACACTGAAATTGCCCAATGTGTTTACGTTTTCTGTGAGTAGAGAAATCTGGCTTAACTAAAAATGAAATGAGTGTTTAAATTAAAAAAACAAAAAACAAAAAAGCTCATAAGTAAACAACTCCCACAGGCTTTTTATAATCTGAAGCCCCTCTAAAGTTAAGAAATAAAGACCAACCATTAACAACTCCAGAAGAAACCATGAAGACTACCTGACTTGGCACTGTGCTACACAAACCATTCTTAACTATAATCCATGGATTCTGAAGGAATCTATTTTTTTTAAAAGATTTTATTTATTCATTTGAGAGAAAGAGAGTGAGGGAGAGAGAGTACAAGTGGGGGAGGGGGCAGAGGGAGAGAGAAAAGCAGATTCCTGGCCAAGTGGGGAGCCCAATGCGGGGCTCAATCCCAGGACCCTGGGATCATGACCTGAGCCAAAGGCATCTGCCCAACAGACTGAGCCACCCAGGCAACCTGGATTCTGATGGAATCTTAAAATTTTATGATTTCAGTAGATTCTGCAACTATTCAATAACTTCTTATCTCCTTAGGCTTTGTGTAAGTTGAGAGTTTAACTTTTTTAAAAAATTGTGTTTTTTTTTTTTTAATTTATTTATTTATCAGAGAGAGGGAGAGCAAGAGAGCGAGCACAGGCAGACAGAGTGGCAGGCAGAGGCAGAGGGAGAAGCAGGCTCCCTGCCGAGCAAGGAGCCGGATGTGGGACTCGATCCCAGGACGCTGGGATCATGACCTGAGCCGAAGGCAGCCGCTTAACCAACTGAGCCACCCAGGCGTCCCAACTTTTTTTTTTTTTTAAAGATTTTATTTATTTATTTGACAGACAGAGATCACAAGTAGGCAGAGAGGCAGGCAGAGAGAGAGGGGGAAGCA
>PISX010003356.1:0-139340 GCA_004024625.1 Mellivora capensis
TTAAAAAAAAAAAAAAAAAGAATATGTGTCAACAGTTAAGGGTGGTGTGTGTGTGGCCTGCTGACCCAAATATCTTTCAGTCACATATGTCAGCTCTCAACTAGAACGTTACTCCTTTTTAGGAAGCATTGTCCTGTGTGGTTCTGTGTGAAATGTAAGAACTCTTAAAAGGAGAAAATGCAGTATCTAGAGTAATAAGTTTATTATTGTATTTTTATCTCAGTACAGCTGAGCCCAAGCAGCAGGACAGCCTCTGAAATTAAAAGCAAGAGCTGCAGGAAGAGCAGGAAAGATATCCAAGGTGGTGATTAGGAGTCAGAGAGGATGTTTCGCCTACCTCACATTTTGCTTAGTGTTGGTCTGAATGCCTTTGAGAGAAATATCCAGAAAAAGACTACTCCTGTGTAAACAGCCTCATTTCCAGGGTGAAGAGGACAGGGTGGGTGATGCAGTGGTAACATTTAACCACACAACAGTTCCCAGGGTGCACTGCACCACATGCCTCCTATTCCAACCCAAACTCCCCAATCTTACGGGCTTAAAGAACAAAGGGATCTGGTTTAGGGCAACAACAGCCGCTGAGAAAATCCTAGAATGGAAAGAAATAGAAAGCTATTGGAATGATCAATCGCTTTCCAGTGGCCCATCACAACATATTTAAACTGCAGACCTATTGGAGTCTTCGGCTCATTTTTGTAAAGCATTCAGTTAAATTCCAGTCAGCCAACAGACAGTTTAATATTAGTTTCAGGTGTACAATTTAGATAAATACAGAAATAAAAAAGTTTGAATTCCAGGTTTCTATGTTGACTAACAGCAATGAGTCCAAATTGTTTTGCTTAATAGAAAAATATCTATTTACTACCAAACAAGTTATACCAATAGCCTAAAAAGGTGAGATGGTAGATGAAAACAGGGGAAAACGTTAACAACTTTTGGACCATGTATAAAGGAAAGAATCACTTTGTGATGATTTTAACGTTTTATCCTCTATGCAGGTGCCACACGGTTACTGAGATCACTACACTTCCCCCCCCCCTCCCCCGCCCGTTGATTTGGTTCAGCTCCTGTTACATTCCCAAGTTACAAAATTGCTTATTTTGTGTTAATTTTGAAGAATGCAACAACATATTTATATCAACTAGGGATAGTCTCTGAGGCTGAAGGAAGCCCTTATTTTTGTGTGTGTAAACATGGTCATTATGCCTTTAAATTGCAAATTTCAGAGAAACCACTACCTAGTTAACTTTTAAAAACCTTTCCTGGAGCAAGAATTTAGAAGACTCATGTTGATTGTACTTGAATAGTTGCAGCACAAGTAATAAATACTGTGAGAGGCTTCCTCTTGGGGCACAAGACCACATTTATCTGTTTTACATCATTACTTTAATGTGCTAAATTACTTTATCATTATGAATGTGCTTTAATCAACAGGACAAATACTATCCAATGCTTCCTATTTTGTAGTCTTTTAGAAGAATACAGGAAAATGTTTATAAGGCATTTTATTCCTTACACCAGCAGCTAAAAGAAGAGATTTTAGAAGTACCTGGAGATATGGAGATCTTAAATTACATGCAAGACATCACTGGAGAATCTGGAAATAAAAAGGATTTATTCTCTCTAGGCTCATTGAATGCTACCTTCTCACAAATAAATATTAAGATTCCCTAATATACATTGCTTTCACTGTCTCAGTCTTAGTTGCTAAATAACTTTATAATAAATAACTGACATTTTCTTTAACTGACAGATCTCCTGAAATTCAACAAACAAACAAAAGCATGAGATAGAAGCCTAATAAAAGTTCCTAATTAGGAAATTGGTCCCTGAAGGCACATTTTCTCTCAGCCTAAAGGACTGCTTTATAGCCGATCATTGTTTTTTATTTTCAGTTGGTTTCTCTAATTTGCATGTGCACATACACATGCACAATACACCAAAACATTTTTTTGAAGACAATTAAAATAAAAAATTATTTTGCCAATCAGGTTAACTATCCAGATGTTCTTTTGAATATATCACATTTTTCTCTTTACTAACATAGTATTTCAGAATGAGAAAAGGCTTCAAGATGTAGCATTTACAACAAATTCCTCTCCTGCTAGAATTTCTGTATTTTTCCATAGAGCCTCTTTTATCCGTGAAGGGAATTATTGCGTGTGTTCTTTGCTATGTTCAACTTATTTTCTATCTTCAGAGCTAAACACAAGAGCGTGTAAAAGTAATAGCTTTCTCTCATTTTTTCAATCATTCCTCATGTATAATCTAATCTATATATTTATACTTTCTTTAATGAAGATGATTGCCATGAAAATGCTTATTAAATATAGCAGCATTACAAATATTGTCAGATCAATATTACTCATAATATCCAAAACTTTTTCAGGACAGAAAAATTGATAAATTTAGACAAAATATTCCACTTGTATGGATTTCATGAATCTGCAGATAATAGTTTGATTGTGTAGAGCTCAGTTTAGTTTTCCATGTGCAGTCAAGAGACAGATAAGTGGCTGGGCTGGGCTCAGGTTTGGTGATGAATAATATGACACACTGTTATTACTATAGTATTTGTTTCCTTTATCTAATCTCCTCATGAATTAGCTTTTATTTTAAGGATATATAATTTACAACTATTATTTCCCAGTTGCTTTCATTTTTCTTACTGATTAAGTTTTAAACAATGAGAATTATGGATAAGTGTTAAGCTAACATGATGAAAAGATGATATTGTAAAGATACTTTGTAATATAATAAAATATACTGAATGTGTTTTCTTAGTGTTTAAGCTACACCATTAAAAACTATTTTATCTTCACTCAAATCTGACATCTTTTATGTCATTCTCTCACATAAATTATCAACAATTTATACCTATTATTTTTTAGAATAGTAAAGTGGCTTAATTTCTATATGAATAAAATATTGAAGTAATAAAATTTTGAATTTTGAAGAAATGTCATTGAATTTTGAAGAAATGTGATTATGGGGCATCTTCTCTTCCTGTAAAGATCAAAATCATTTTATTTCAAACTCTTCAACCCATCCCTTCCACCATCAATTCTCTGTCATATATACAATAGGGAATCAGATATGATTTTTTTCAAAAATTGCAATTCAGAGAATTAGTCACAAAAATTACCACGGCATATTAGACCTTTTAGAAGGAGAAGTAAAAAATAACTTTATAGGATAATTTGATAGCTTTTATCATAATTGATTTAATTTGAATCAGATACTTCATCTGGGGGCATCTGGGTGGCTCAGCAGGTTAAGCCTCTGCCTTTGGCTCAGGTCATGATCTCAGGGTCCTGGGATCAAGCCCCACATCGAGCTCTCTGCTCAGCAGGGAGCCTGCTTCCCCCCGCCCTCTGTCTGCCTCTCTGCCTACTTGTGATCTCTGTCAAATAAATAAATAAAATCTTAAAAAAAAAAGATACTTTATCTGACCACATCTCCTAAAAGAAACTTCTATATCATCTTTGTAATGGTATATATTTTTTCTGTGAACTGAACAAATCAAATTAGTTCAATGTTAAATGAGCATGATTTAGGTACACATACTTTTAGGAAATTTTCTAAAATGTTTTAAAATTTAATTTTTTATTACACACCAATTAGTTTATATTTTAGTTCTTTATAAAGAAAATGTTAAGAAAATTAAAACCATGTATTATACAGCTTAAAAAACATACTTTCTTTACTTATCAAATGGAATAATTCAGTAGCTATGTTCACCATAACAGACTTTAGTCCCATTCAATGATATGGCACAACATGCAAAATTAACTAGTCACAAACAAAAATGTCTCAAATATAGTAAAAGTGTACATAAATAAAGGTAATTTCACAATGCCAAATAAGAAATGTTATTTATGTTGGCTGTGCTTCAGAAATTTAGGGTCAGTAGGCTTCATCATGGGGTACTTGGGTTAAAATGTCTATTTTGGGGTGTTTTTTTTTTTTGCTCTAGTTTTAATTTACTTTTTCAATCATCTCTAGGAGAGTCTTTTCATCTTCTACCCATGGAACAGACTCCTAGAACACTGTCCTTCTGTGATCTTCTACACTTTGTTCTTCCATTTCTACCATTTGTGAGATAGTTTCATGGAAAATAAGCAATTGTGGAGAACCCTCTTCACTTTATTCACAAGTTTCACATCATCCCTCTGAAGGGAATGCCTATACCCTACTCTGCTCTAACTCCTCAGTCTGATTTGGTGGATGGTGCATTATTGGACAAACATCCCAGCAGCAGTTGAATCCATAAATTCTTTCACACTATTTGCATATTTTAGGTTATCAGGAGTATTTCTATAGGATTCCATCCCTGGAGAGTTTGTAGCTATCATGGAGGCATCAGAGTGTTCACCTATGAATGAACCTCTTAAGACCTAAGTAAGTTTACTTGGAAGGAGTAGGAGGCTTGTTTCTACCTAAGATTCTAATGCATTCCTTCAGAACTAAAAGGCTTTTTACTAATTTCAGCACCTTCAAACCTTGTTTGCCTGTCAGTCCTGGAAGTAACAGTCTCTCTTTCATTTCTAAGAAAATTGATGAGAGACAATTTAATATATAGCTTTCCTTTCCTTCTAGGAATAATCTGAAACACTGCTTGCCTCCAAGATGAACATGCATTGGCAGATGTTTGACCACATGTTCTACAAGTGTTGCTAGTATCAATACGTTTCCGTACATCTTCAACACATTTGACCTTCTGTTTCTGCAATCCCACCACTTGAACGTTGTTTTCCATCTTCAAGCACTCTCAATTTTGCTGTCCTGTTCAGCTAGTGAAACACATTTCCACTGTAAATTCCCCCCAAAATAAATAAATAAATAAAAGTTGCATATACTTGAAGTTCAAATTTCTTATAGTTTGGCTTCTTTGGCATTAAAAAAACATCCCCAACTGCTAATGCATTAATTCCTTTGAACAATCTTTTTTTTTCCCCCTTTGAAAATCCTGGTTCTTTCTTGAGATGTCCCACTATTTAAGTTTTTCCACTTTCAGTAAAGTACGTGGCCATTCTCCTTTCAAATATAGTTTCCACTAGTGGTCTAACCATAATTTTGTAAGCTATTGCATTAGGAGCTGAGTTATCAAAGGCAGAATCAAAACCTAATGTTTGGCATTTTAGGTACCTTCTTAAGACAAAACTAAAAATGGGGCATCAATAATTTTATTAGGGATTATGATAACCCCAAGTTTCTTCTCTGCTGAAAGGTCATTTTTTTACACAAACTCACATCCTATGTTCACCAATAGGATCTGCTATGGTCAATGGTCTACAATCCCTTTAAAGTCTCTGATCATACACAGAATTTCATAATTTGTGTTTGTAGCATCAAAATCCTGAGCTCTTGAGTTATTTTCTGTTGTCTTTTTTTGTGTTTTTTTTTTGTCTTTTGTTTTTCATAATTTTTCTACTTTTTTCACACAGAATTTCTATGTGCATTCTGTTGTGCAGAGGAAGACTATTCAGGAAGCTGACTAGGTTGTGTACATGCAGAGCCAACCACTTTGTTATCTATTGGAGGAAGGTCATTCTAAACAGAAGGCATAGTCTGACAATTCTTTACAGTTTTGTTTACTTTGGCTGAGGATGCTGGAGGTACAGGTGTTTCTGGACTGGATTCAATTCTTCATCAGGAACAGTAATAGCTGAGTGAAAAGAAGCACTCTGAATCACTATCTTTGTCCTTTGTATCTCCATTTTCTATCCATTCAACAGTAATACTTTCACTATTTTCATTTAAAAATGTTACCATTGCTTGATATATTTGGGTTTGCTAATCAGGAGCCTTTAATTTGTTCTCATTTCCTCTCTCTCTCCATGTGTTTTGTCCTTTACAATAAAATTCACTTCCAAGCCTGGCTGAGTGTCACTCTACACCCTTAGCCAAGTGACATTAAATATTTTCCCCAAAAGGAACCATTGCTCTGCTAGATGGTTAGATTTCCACATAAATCCTGATCTACATGTTGTTAAAGTTGGCCATAACTGTTTACCTCATTTAAGGTGTGTATGTCCGGTGGGGGCGGGTAAGTTGTGACAGTGTGATTGTGAGTAAGGCCCTCAGGACATGGAGTGATGCCAGGGCTGGGCACTAGGAGAGTGGGAGGGACCAAGCTCAATTCCTGAGAGCCAACCCTGGGGACAGAAATTTTTTGTTTTACATAAGTAAATTTAAAAATCTTCTCATAAAATTAATGAGATATATAAGTGGCCATAGAGAGAAAATTATCCCAAGCAATACCCACAAATACAACCAGAGGACATGTGGGCAAATTCTTTCCCAGAAGATAAGTTTCTTTTTAATAAAATAAAATCTTCATTTTTTATTTTGATAAATTATCAAGTTAAAAATTTGAATTTAATCCAGTGTAAAAAGAGTCAATATCATAAATCTTATCATAAAACAATAAGTGAAACTGTTGAGTTGAAAGATTACATTCTCAATCTTCAAAATTCACTAAATCCTCAAATTTCTTAATTTTATATTCAATCCTCAAGCTGTCCATCACGAATCTGTATATGCTGTAAAGATAGGAAATCAAAAAGTATGAAAGTATACACTCCCCCAATTCAAGATGACTGCATTACTATTAAAAGTATTATTATTAATTATATGCATTTGGGCATTTTGTTGATTTGAGATTAGCAATTTAAAATGTAACATTTAGAAACAATATTTCGATTTCTTATATAAAGTAAATTGTTAAATTTTAGGCTCTATTTTTGACATTCTTGCCTTCATTCATCCTTGCCACACAAAACAAAGAAACAGGAAAATAAACATGCTGGGAATAAAATCTGGTATAAACTACTTGGTTTGAACAAGATTTCACCACTTACTAGCTACTTGATTTGGGCAGGTTACTTAATTTCTGTGACTGTGAGGTTCCTGAGTGGCTGAGTTGGTTAAGCATATGCCTTTGGCTCTGGTCATGACTCAGGGTCCTGGGATCAAGCCCCACATCAGATTCCCTGCTCAGTGAGGAGTCTACTTCTCCCTCTTCTGCCACCTCTGTTCATGCTTTCTCTCTCTCTCTCTCTCTCTCTCTCTCAAATAAATAAGTAAAATCCTTAAAAATAATTTCTGTGACTGTATTTTGTTTTGTTTGACTTGAGAAGTTAATAAATTGATATAATTATACCTGCAGAGTATTCTTTAAGATGGCTAAACATAATGATGTAAAATAAACAACATAATGAGTACATTTGGTACTTATTCAATATTTATCATTAATAGAGTTATTTTTAAATGTTATTGTAATATACTGGTTATTTCCTGTAATCATTCATTACAACTATGATGAGAATCATAAGTCAAATATTAGAGGCCAGATAACAATATAAATGAAGCAAAATTAATAATATGGCTCAAAAGTACATTATTCCTTATAGAACTATAGTATGTACAGTATTTGACTCTTTCTTGCCTAACTGGTGCCAAAAATATGAATTTGCAATAAACACTGGGATTTTACAATTAAATGGCTTATATTAGTAATGTAAAAAGCAAAGCTCCTTTTAAGTTAGATTCAAAATTGTTTGGAAAATGTATTATGACTTGTACTAAGCTGTTTGGACAATGTATTATAACTTGTACTAACACCTCAATCTTTGACTGCTTTTCTCTGGACATTATTAAAGACTTCTTCCCTGGTCTAAAACTCTTCTTCTCACAATATATATCAAATCTTAAGGAAATGTAAAAAGTGGTAGTAAAATTTAGAAATGTTCAAAAGAATAGATGTCAAAAAAAATTCTTTCAGGTGTAGACCTAGACATTGTGAACAATGAAATAAGATCGATTTCATTTTTTATCTAATCAGATCATGTTATTTTATATTCAAACAATCTTCAGATTTCTGTAATTGTCATTTCCTCTAGAGTTCTGCTCCTGTCATGGCCAAGTAAATTCCAATGGACCAACACTCCTGCAGATAACAATTATAAATTTAACAAAGCATAAGCCATTTCCTTAAGGCACTGGAAAGGGACAGAAGCAAGCTGATACTCCATGAAAGTTGAAACACAGAGGAAGGGAACAAAATGGCGTCAAATTATTTGTGATTCATCCCGAGAGAAGCCTTAAGCCTTCGCTATGTAATGTGGCTAAAATCTAACAAGGACCCTGCAGTCCAACTGGCATGAGGGAACATAGGACGGGATTTAATGTAAATGTAACCAGTTAAAGTAATAGAGAAATACCACAAGGAAAAGTGAGAAGAGATTCCTAAATTTTTTGTAAAATGCCCAGATCTCTGGCTAATCTGTGAACCACTGTGCATAGGGAAAAACCCCAAACATACTAAAAAGGGAAATGGATTTTCATAGTTCAAGTTCAGCCAAGTTGTAGGTCTTCAAAAATAAATTTAAAAAAATAGTCATCAGAGAGCCATAAAAAAATCATCTGTAGTTTCTAAAAAATATCCATTGCAATGCCCAAGGAAAAATTTAAAATTAGTTGATATCTAAAGAAATAAGATGACATAATTAATTCAAAAAAGAAAGAAAGAAAAAAGATAACACTGTGTGACCTAGATATTGAAATTTGCAGACAAGGATATTAAAGGAGCTAGTATAAATATGTTTAAAGATATAAAGGAAAATATAGGCAGATCTTGAAGATACTCTGTTTGGTTCTAGACCACCCCAATAAAGCAAATATCACAATAAAGTGAGTCAAATGACTTTTTTGTTTCCCAATGCATATAAAAGTGATGTTTATACTATAGTCTATTATGTGAACAACAGTATTATGTTTGAAAAACAATGAACATACATTAATTTAAAAAATACTTCACTGTTAACCATCATCAGAGTTTTAAATGAGTCATAATCACTGATCACAGATCACCACAACAAATACAACAATAAAGTTTAAAATATTGTGAGAATTACTATGTTACAGAGACATGAAGAGAGCACTTGCTATTGGAAAAATGGTGCTGTCAGACTTGCTCAACAGAATTACCACAAACTTTCAACTTGTTAAAATACATTACCTGTGGGGACGCCTGGGTGGCTCAGTCGGTTAAGCGGCTGCCTTCGGCTCAGGTCATGATCCCAGCGTCCTGGGATCGAGTTCCACATCGGGCTCCTTGCTCGGCAGGGAGCCTGCTTCTCCCTCTGCCTCTGCCTGCCACTCTGTCTGCCTGTGCTCGCTCGCTCTCTCTCCCTCTCTCTCTGACAAATAAATAAATAAATAAATAAATAAAAAATAAAATAAAATAAAATACATTACCTGTGAAGAGTCTTCAAGTGAAGGGCAATATGGTCACAATTAATGAAAAGACAAACTGAATGAAGAAATAGAGACTATAAAAATCAAACCACTAGGAAATTATAAAACAGAACAAAACATATTAACCATAAAATGCATTGGATGATGGGGGTGCCAGGGTGGCTCAGTTAGTTAAGCATCTGCCTTTGGCTCAGGTTGTGATCCCAGGGTCCTAGGATCTAGCCTTTTGTCTATCAGATTCCCTGCTCAGTGGGGAGTCTGCTTCTCCCTCTGCCCCTCCCCCTGCTCATGTTTCTCTCTCTCTCTCTCTCACTCTTGCTCTCTCTAAAATAAATAAATAAAATCTTAAAAATAAAAAACAAAAACAAAAAATGCCTCACTGGGTGAGAAAACAATACTAATGACTGAGGAAAAGGGTCCCTGAAGTTGAGGATAGGTCAACAGGAATTGTGTAATATGGATAATATAAAGTATATATGGTGAATATGTTTACATATATAAGATACAAATATATATAATGTACAAAATATATTTGTGCCTATACCTGTCATCAATCGATAGAACAATATCATATGACCCAAATACATGTAATTGAAATTATTAGAGTTCTCCAGAGACACAGAACCAGCAGGGTATCTATACATAGTGAGAGAGGTGGAGAGAAAGATTTATTATAAGGAATTGACTCATACAGTTATGGAGGCTACAAATCCCAAGACCTGCAGTCAGTAAGCTGACAACCCAGAAATCCTATAGTGTGGTTCCAGTCTGAGTAAGAGGAGGCTTGTACTCCTTTCAGCAACCAGAAAGGGCTGATATTTCTGTTAAGTCCAAAGGCAGAAAAAGCCAATATTTCAATTCAAGTCCAAAACCCCAGTTCATAGCACTCAGGCAGAAAGTGTCCCCTATTACTCATGGGAAATTTAGCCTTTTTATTCTAGTCAACCCATTCTTAGTCTACTGATTCAAGTTTTAGTTTCATCAAGAAACATCCTCGCAGACAAACTCATAATTATGTTGTTTCAAACATCTGGGCACCCCATGCTTCAGTAAGTTGACAAATAAAATTAACCATCACAAGTCCATTCCTAACATGATAGTAACATCATATTATCCTGCACATAACCAAAAATACTAATTCACAAGAAGTATTTGAATCGCTATTCTTCTCCTTGGTAAACCATAAAAGGTATTATAAAATTAACAATACTTGATATTATGATATAAAGTCAATACATCTTATGTTACCTGATAGGGAATAAGACAGTGAAGAAAACAAAGATACAGGATATATATATTCATAGCAAAATGATGAAATATTCATAAAAATTAATCTTTATTTCCATAACTTGTCATATGGTTATACTATTCTCTTTGCCTTCAGCAAGCATTTCAGCTGAGTGTGATTCTTTAACTGGTAAGGTGACCCATACCTTCTTTCCTAGAGATTCAGGGCCATTATTGGTCCTGTCTGGATTGGGTTATTGTAGTTTTCCATTGACCTTAATCATAGGGCATTGAAATACTAAGAGATTCCCCTGGGAATCTCCTGTATTCTAGACATTTTTTTCTTACATTCACTGTGGAGTAGTAGTCCAATTCCCTCTTTGTAGTCAGGAACAATCATCTGACCAGCATAGTAATTCCCTTCTTTTCCTGTTTATTCTGAGGCATGAGTTCAATGTGACCAGATATCAAGTCTTAATTTCTAACTCAAGGGAATCACTGTTGTGTCTTCTGGTGAAACCCTTCACCCCTTTATTCCTAAATCCTCTAAGGCTAGTAAGGCCTTATTCTGGTAATAGGAAGCAAAATATTTTTCTAGTAGATCACTAGAGAAAACAGTGAGTGGTACCACTTCCCATTTCCACTCCTTGATTCCTAGACCTGTAAGTTGTAGCTATGGGAGAAACACCGCCATATACTGGATGCCTATTCAGAGCATGCAGTCTTTTGGGAAATCTTACCCAAGCCCTGCAAGAAACTGACAGCTAACTAGGACTGTAAATGATTCCTTGAAAGCCATTCTACCATTCAACCAGCTATAGATGTTGGAGAACATGGTATGACCACCAAGTTCCACAATAATGAGCTCTTTGCCTCACTTCTTTTGCTATGAAGTGAGTTCTTTAATCAAGAACTATTCTGTCTTATATACCATGACAGTGAATAAGTCATTCTGTAAGTCCATGGATGGTAGTTTTAGGAGAAACAATCCATGCAAGGAAGCCAAATCCATATCCAGAATAAGTGTCTATTCCATTAAGAACAAAATGCCACCTTTCCCATGATAGAAGTGTCCGATAAATCAACATACCACCAAGTAGTTAGCTGATCTACCATTTAGCTAGCTAAATGAAGCCATGTAGAAGACTCAGTATTGGTCTTTGTTGGTGGCAGATTGGGCACTCAGCGGTGGCCACAGCCAGGTTGGCCTTGGTGAGTGGACATCTGTGCTGCTGAAGTTATGCATAATCTCTAACCCTGCCACCATGACCACTTTGTTTTTGAGACCATCTGTCAATGACAGAGGTGACTGGAGAGAGAAGATGACTGGTATATATAGAATGGGTCATCCTATTTCCTTGATCATTAAAATCCTCCCCTGCTGAGGTCACCTTGTGGTGAACATTCATATGGGGCACACACACATAAGTCTTCTCTTCCTGTCATTTGATCAAGGACAAATCCCCAGGAGGCTGTGGGTGTAGGCTAAGAGAGAATGAGGTGCAGTAGAAATGGAGGTCATCGGCATTTAGACCACTTCTTCATGTATCTTACTTGTGCCTTTAAGACCTACTCAGGCCACATTATGTTATATACAACTTCTGTTTGATGATGGAACACTGTTGTGAATGCCCAGCTTTGTGTAGGTGAAATAAGACCCAGTACATGATGGACAGCTCAGATCACATGGTAATGTGGTGGCCTAAGTTTAAACATGATGTCCCTACTAAGAGCTGGTGGCAGGTCAAGAAATGTTTCTCAAAAGGAGAAAAGTTATTCAGAGGATAAGTAGGACTTCAGTCCAAAATCCTAAGGGCCTTTGGTGCAATTAACTTATGACAGCCTGCCAAAAGCTATAAATAGCCTCTCTTTCTGCCACTGCCACTTCAAGCACCATTGAATCTATTCGATTACAGGCCCCAAGTGGCAGAGTAACTTGTAAGGCAGGGTGGGACCAGTTACAGAGCCTTCTTATGTTCTAGGCCCCCCCTCGAATCTAGTAACTCTTCAGGTTGCTCAGTAAAATAGGCCAGACTAACACACCTAAATGATGAACATGTTCCTCCCAATGTCCAAAGAGATCCCCCAGACATTGTGCATTGTTTTGCTTATAGGAGTAGCCAGATACAACACTTTATCCTTCACTTAACAGAAATATTTCAACATGATCCACACTGCTAGACCCCTAGAAATTTTACTAGATAGAAGATCCTAAGTCATTGGATTTATTTCTCACCGTTTTCTCCAACATCAAGATAAACTAAATATGGGATCATAAGCAAAGATCCTCAAAATTGTAAACAAATAACCACAAATGAAACTCAGAAGATGGAAATTGGATGGAATCATAAATTCACAAGAATTCCACACATAAAAAAGTATCAAAAACAATATAAATTACTACATATTGAATTTTCAAAGAAATAAAATTTGGAATCAGAAAAATGAGAAATCAAAAGAAAATTTAACACAGGTATATTTTTTTAATAATCAATAAGCATTCAATAATAAAAGTAAAGTTGTTGAAAAAATCAGAAAGTTTATAAACTGTACGCTATCATAGAATGCAACATATGGACACATGGAGGTGTGAAATACTAAGGTCATTTTAATACATATTAAGTATTGAACTAAAACTTCTAATGTATATTTAATCAAAATACCTAGAAGGAACAGAAATTATAGAATGAGCAGAAGAAAAAGTGATCATAGCTGTGCATTTTTTAGGTAATAAAGACATGGATAGGGGCACCTGGGTGGCTCAGTGGATTAAAGCCTCTGCCTTCGGCTCAGGTCATGATCCCAAGGTCCTGGGATCGAGCCCCGCATCGGGCTCTCTGCTCAGCGGGGAGCCTGCTTCCTCCTCTCTCTCTGCCTGCCTCTCTGCCTGCTTGTGATCTCTGTCTGTCAAATAAATAAGTAAAATCTTAAAAAAAAAAAAAAAAAAAGATATGGATAAGTAGAAATTGGGAAGGACAGTGTATTAAAAAATAAAATTGGTACTTGAACACATTGACATGGAGTTATAAAATTTCCAATAAAATGAGATGATCTTAAAAGTACCTGGAGAGAAAAAGACAGATCCTTTAAAATAAACAAAAACGAGACTCACAAAAAGTTTCTAAAAATAAAAAGGAATCTAGAAGAGAGTAGAATAAAATCTTCAAAGTACTGAGAGCAAATCCCAATTTTTTTTTTTTTTTTTGTCTACACAGAAATGCTCTTTCATTAGGGTAAATAAAACAAGGACATTTCTAGATTTCAAAGTATGGAGAATTTAGTATAAATGCCCTATACCACAGGCCATTCTAAAAGAAGTACTTTATCCATAATCCAAAATGTTCACTTACCACATATTTATTGTCTACTGTGTATTAATTAAATGCCATTCTAGGTCCTGAAAATTCAACTAAAATCCTTCTTATTAAGACACTTACATTCTTGTAATGCAGCTAATAAAAACATAAATAGGTAAATAAGTAAAAAATAAATGAATACATACATATACACATAATATACAATAGATTGCATAGTATATAGTATGTTAAAACATAATATATATAATAAATGTAGTATATATAATATACATAAGGAAATATATATAATATTTTATATACTGAGAAATACATAATGAGAAAATATATTTTCTATCCTATTATAGAATTCATAGAATTATACTGATAGTGAGAAAAATAGAATATAATGAGAAATATTATGATGAGATAATGAGAAAAATAAATCAGGGAAGGAAATATGGAGTGCTTGCTGTGGGATTATGATTTAAATCCAATAGGGAAATTCATCAAGAAATATTTTATTCATAAGGATAAAGAAAGTATTTGGGGCAAAGGAACATCAAGTGAAAAGATTCTGAGGCAGGCACATGTCCTATCTTTTGAGGAAGAGTAAGAAAGAACCATTAGAAGAGATGAGGGCAGCATAGTAAAGGAAGTTCAGAAATCATTGTAATGTGGACCACTTTAAGGCTTTTTGCTTTTAAGATGATTCAGATAAGAATCATCTTAAAATCTTGATGGGTTTTGGGTAGAACATGATCTGCATCTTGTTGATTAATGTTGATTAATTTGGGTAGTACATGATCTGCATCTTGTTGATTAATCTAGCTGCTTAAATGCAAAGAGGTGGGGGAATAAAAAGAGAGGAGAAAGTAGAGGAAGAAGGGAAGAGGAGAGAGAGAACAGGAGAAGTTGAAGAAGAAATAGAATGCAAGAAAGAGAAGGAGATGATGATGAAGAACAGCCAAGGGGCTATCGCAATAATCACAGCCAAAATGGACTTTGACTGGGGCCAGAGAGGCTGCAAGAGAGGAAGATGTAGTGGTTACTTTCTGAAAATAGCCATTAGAAATTGCCAAGAGATTGCTAAGAGGTAATGGGGGCGGGGAGGAATGATCTCAAGGTTTTAGTCCAAACAACTGCAAGGAAGTTGCTATTTGCAAAGATAAAGTCTCAGAAATGTTAAAAAAAAAAAAAAAGGGGGGGGGTGTTGGGGGTGGAATAGTAGAGGTTAAATTCAGAGCTGTTAAGTCTGAGATTCTTGTATGTCCAAATAGGGATTTAGAAGAAGCAGATGGATAGCTGAGGTTGGAATGCAACAAAGAAGATTCCCAGACTAGAGAAGGAATTTGGGGGTTATAACCACAGGAGGAGTGAAGAGGAAGACTAGAACAGGTCCAAGCAATGAACACGGGGGTTTGCAAATTAAAATGCTATCTAAATGCCAATATATTTGAATACTTGAATGAAAAAGGACACATTCTTGAAAAACACAAATTATCAGAATTAACACAAGGAGAAACTATGAATAAAAAATATAAAATATTTTATATCCAATGTCCATAACAATATTATACATGAAATTCATACACTGAAACCATCCATTGGCTATTCCACACTTGGTATAGTCACTTAATGCAATATCATAAAGCAATGAAAATAAGCAAAATCATGCAAGATACAATAGCTTATATAGATTGCGCAGTATTATTCCATTTTTATAATGTTCATGTGCAGTCAAAATTAAACTGTTACAGGTATTAGAATATTTGTTTCCCATGTGGGCTGATAATGATAAGGTATGCCTCATACCTTGATCTTAGTTTGATTATTTTTATTTAAGCCTTTTGAGCTATTACTGGAATCCCTTTGGACAAATCATTCATCAAACTGTACAGCTTTATCTACTTTTTAAGCTAACTCCCCAAAACATTGTTTTTTTAGTTTTTCGAAATACAAAAATAACCAGAACCAGAAATATATTTAAAATAGTATATTAAAAGGTTAGCCTTATGTGTTTTTAAAATACCCTATAAATCTACCATGATTTAATAGGGTTTATACTATAATACTGACAGGTTAAGAAAGACAGAACATAAGTATTGAATAGTTAATTATTAGTATTAATAGGTGAAATGGGAAAGTAAAATATACAATTTGAACACAGAAAAGGCCCTAAAGAGAAAAATCCAGAAGCAACTGAAATAAAAATTTCACTACATATACTTTGAAACCATCTGACTAAACAAACTCAAACACTGTAGACAAATTGGGAAAATATTTGCAAAATATAGAATAGATAAGTATCTAAATTTTTACAAGTCAATAAGAAGTATTAACTACCTAATAGAAAAATATTGAAATAACATACAGAGCCCACAGTAAAATACAAACACCTTATGAATAGGAGTGCTCAATTTGACTCCTAATCAGATTTTCTAATTCTTCTAGTTTTGTGATAAGTTTTTGTGATAAGATGTATTTTTCACATAATATGAGAAAATATTAATAAAATTTCTATAAAAACACAATTTTTATTTTATTAAGACTTATAACTTAAATCTTGCTGTGCTTGGAAATATTTTTTTCATTAAAAGTCGCTATTATATTTTACAGTCCCTGGAAGTAGCAGTCTCTATTTTACCCTATGAAAATTCAAGTTACTGCTCTCGACTTTCTAAATTGAAATGAAGAGTAACACATTTTATATTGCAACACTATACACAGAAATACATACAGTCATTTACTGATGATATTTATGCCTACTACTTATGATGCATATAGAAGTATTATGGTCTGTTCTATCCTTCCTGTCTTATCCTGCTTTATAATTTATAAATGTTGGTCTCACAGTATTAAGTTGATGCCATCAGACTGTGACCCACAGTTTTAAAAGCACAGCTCCAGCAGGTGCCAAATGAGCATATATTTAGTTTCAATAGATTAACATGGATTTTGCCAGATAGTAAGGACAGTACTTATGACCACTTAATTTGAAAGCCTGATATAGCAAAGCGCTGCTGTGATCAAAAGATTCCAACGAGAGAATCAGTTTAACACTCAAAATTTTGTGCCAATCAGTACATAATTGTTGACTTTGATTGCAGTTCTGTGATGTGAGTACTTTCTAAAAATTGTGTGCATTACTTACCTTTTTGAAAGAAATAAGAGGTTTAAGAATAAGGCCATTCTGAAGAGAAGGAAAAGAAGTTGTGGCTTCAAGTATATGCATCTTTTGTAAGATAGGAGGACATTGTCAACATTTTAATGGTCCAAATAAGTGAATATGAAAAACTTTTTCAGAATCATATCATGGATTTTCACAGAGTAATCTCTCAATTGTAAGTAAAAGGAGTGTTATTTGCTCTCAATTTGTAAGTGAAAGGATAGCGCCAAACAATTTTTCTCTTTCAAAATAACACAAACTTTCACTCCTCTTCCTATCTTCAAAAAGGTATAAGTAATGACTTCTCATTGTACATCTGAACATTACAATTTTCCTTGTACTTTTAACACTATTATGCCATTTTCAAAGGTGTCATGTTTCGAAGTTTATAGCTATTTCCTCTTTGTCATTTCTTATTTTCTGTTATTCCAAGAAATACGTTATTCTGAGTATAGATAGGGAATTGTCTCCCTCCCCTCTCAGCTAAAATCTATTTTCAGTTATATATTACCAAAACTGCTATGAAAACATTGTCATTATTGAATGAATTGGTTTCATATCATTAAAAAAAACAGTGTGTATATTCCTAAATTGAGTTTAAAGATGAAAATGAATTATGCATGAAGCCATATCCTTTTTCATATTCAGATGAAACAAGGAAGGTAATTTGTAAAGGCTATTGTGAGGGGAGGGGGTTATTCTGGGTTTGTGAAAATCAATTTGCTTTATGATTGTCATGAAAATAAGATTCTTAAATGTCTTCTAAAACTTTTTAACTCTAATAAGGTCTTTGCTTATAATAAAATCATAAAAGCTAAGATTTTGGTAACAAAATGTATAGGTTTCATGAAGATACACTTTTTGAAGCATATAAAATTCTGTATTCTTTTAGATTGTTTGCCCTATTTTTTTTTTACCTTGAAAAATATCAAACCTACAGAAAAGTAATAGTAAAAGTCATTTTAATGACTTTAATGAGTCCCCTTACTAGGATTTACCAACTATTAACATTTGGTGAATTTGCTTTCTCTTTCTCCTTTGCTAAATATTCAAAAGTAAATCACTGACATTATGGTACTCACTCCTAAATATTTCATCTAGTCGCCTTCAAGATCAAGGACAGCCTCCTACATAATCACAATCCCATTTTCACCCGAAGGAATTTAATTTGGATTCAGTAATAGTATAAAAAATGTAATCCATATTTAAATTATCTAATAGTCCGTAAAATTAGCTGCCAGTCTTGCTTTAATACAAGATTTCACTAAGAATTATACATTGTATTTGGTGGCATGTATCTTTCGTCTTTGTCTCTTGACTCTCTTGTCTTTCATAACATTGGTACTTGTGAAGAGTCCAGGCCACTTGTATAAAATACTCTACAACCTACCTTTGTCTTTTTATGATCTCTCGATCATACTTAGATTAAATTATTTACAAACAATTTAAACCATATTACAAGGAATGTATACATTCCTTGGCATTATATTGTAAGACATAAGGTCAGTTTTTATGGTTAATGGGAATGCTAGTTGGTTCATCTCACACGATGCTTTCAAACTATATGAATATCTGTTTCCCAGTATCTATTCACACAATGGCTCAGTGTCTGTTTATGGATAGTTGCCTAAATCAATTTTTTACATTAGTGTCTGTAAATTGGTGATTTGTTAATTATATCATTTGTCTATATTTACCCATTTGCATTCTTCAGTAAAGACTGTTACATTCCCAGCAGTTCTGTGAATGAAGACTGTCCGCTTCATGAAGCATTAAATAAAGTTTGTTTGTAGCACCTAATTGTCCTTTTTTATGATTTTTTAAACAGTCTTTGGTGATGAGTAGGAGGATCAGAAGCTGACTGCTAACTACCTGAGACGTGATGAGATGCACACTGAATCCTTTGAGCTTCTTGTTCCTCTCATCAGGACCAGAAACTATGGGTCAGTCACTCTCAGATTTAAGCTCCACTCCATTGTGTTCAGCTCTCTGCTCCAAACAACCCTTATTTTTTTTTTAAGATTTTTTTTTTTATTTCTTTATTTGTGAAAGAGAGAGAGAGAGAGAGCAAGCACAGGCAGACAGAGGCAGAGGGAGAAGCAGGCTCCCTGCTGAGCAAGAAGCCCGATGTGGGACTCGATCCCAGGATGCTAGGACCATGACCTGAGCCGAAGGCAGCTGCTTAACCAACTGAGCCACCCAGGCGTCCCAACCCTTATTTTTTAAAAATTCATATATTTATATAATATTGTTATATTATATATAAATACCTATTTTTGGCTTCAAATATTGCTTTCAGAGTATAAAGTCAAATACCAAACTTCCCAGTTTTTAAAAAAAGGAACAAAAAAGGGGAATTTTCTAGAGCCAATAAGGAAAAACTTGAAGCCACCATTAAAGAATTAATCTCATCATGTTTTCTAAAATATAACTAGCTATGGGCTGTTTAAAACTATATATTTTGTTTTCTTTACTTACAAAACAGAAAGATCAAACTTGAAGACTATATATCCAACTACCATCGGATTATAAGTGACAATAAAATATTAACTCTACCTTTTTTATTAAAAAAAAATAAATAAACAAAAAATAAAAAACTATTTCCCAAAAAGAGTTCAGGGCTTTTTAAAGTTCTCAGAAAAGTTCTGGGATCCTGGAAAGGCCTTGGAATAACTATAGGAGAAGTCCACAGTGAGTGGTAGCCATTAGGAGACTGAAGAGGAAGGAATTCCAATGTCTGCAATGTGTAGTAGCCATCAGGGGGCACTTACAAACCCTCGAGGTAAGTCCACAGCATAAACCATTGGAGGGCTTGCAGAAATAAATTAAGACAAGAAATTCAAAATGTTTGACCAATGTCACAACAAAATCTAAGTAGAATCAAGTTTTACAAGCCATCAGGCCACCCTGATGATAAAAATGATTAAAAAAAAAAAAATCTCATGACAGGAACAATAGATCTGTTGCTAGTGAAAGCCAAAGCCATAAGATTGGTGGACACAAATCAAGCATTAGAAGGAGTTAGAGCACAAGCCACCTAACCCTGGACTCTTATGTTAGGATGAGTTGATCGCAGAATGGGTGAAATTGATACCCTATCAACCTCAAGAAAACTTCCACAAGGCACATCATAAAACAGCACAAAAATCCCCAACTCAATTATACATTCCTTTTAGGCATTAATTTGAGACCCGAGTCCCAATTAATTAGAGACCCAAGGCCTAGCTAAAAAAAACACCTCAATCTTCAAGTTTCAAAGAATTGAGCATTCCCCCTTCCAGCATACCTCTTTATATGTCTAAGAAATATTTTCCTGGAAGCTGTAGATACCTACAAAAATGGTAAAATCTCACTAAGACAATCTAGAATTACCATGGCCATTATGGGAAATATTGCAATTAGCCAAAAACATTTATTAAAGAAGAACACTTAAAAGCAAGCGTTCCCAAATCAAACAAACAGAATGGGATACCTATTTTAATTGCTATGCAGAAGCCTGCAAAAGGGGTTCAGGATTCTAAGAGAGCTTCATTAAAAGATTCATTGCAAAAGGCTCATGAAAAGTTAAAGCCACAAAAGTTACCCAAAGCAAAAGATTGTAAGATTGATGTGACCCCTACCACTCCTCTCTATCCTCCTTGAGTATTTACAGTTTATTAAAACTCCACTTGAATTGCCCTTCCATTCTGCAGAGACTACAAAACCATAAAATAAGTCAACCAAGTTAGTAGCCTTAAAATGGCAGCAGCTCCAGGATCAGAAACCTAAACCCACACCTGGGCCTCCCACTTTGCACCCTGCTACTGGTCCATCATCAGAACACTGGTCCAGACATTGGAGTCTCATTTGTAATCCTGGAAAATAGATTGTCCTCAAAATTTTTATACAAATCTTTCCATACCGACATGAATGCCCCCATATCTCAAAGGAGGCCCCCAATATGGCCTCCCCCTGGGGCTGATGAGACGCTGAGGGATTCTCTGGTAAACTGCCATGAACTATTCCCTAAAACAGCCAAGGGGAAACTAAAATTAAAATTATTGGAAAACCCTGCCAAATTCCTGAAGGTACTGGAGTTACACACTCTACCTTAAACCTCACTCTCTCTGGAGCCTACGGATTCGATCCAGGGAAAACTGGCGGAAGCCTGTGAAGGGTAGTAATTCTTACCAGAGCCAGCCTTCTTGGATCTCAGTTGTGCCCAGTAGAGAAAGGAAGGTAAAATGCCATGTAATTCCTTATTGGTTTTCTGCTGTTTTCTCTCCCAGACACAGCTATGCCTTCTTGTTTTGCATCCTGAAATCGTGGCTTGGCTTTCTGTCAGGAGCATGTAGGCTCTAGATTCTCTTGTATGCAGGCAGCTCAACTGTCAGGTTCATGTCCAAAATGTGTCTGGACAGAAACGTGAGCTGCACCCCATTTGTGGCTAGGGCCTGTCAAATGACAAAACGAACACAACTTATTAATGAGTTTCCCTTTGTTCAATGGATTGGGAGAGTGTGGCACCTCACGGGCAGTGGAAAACTGTTCCTGAGAGACTTTGCGCCAGTGAGTTTTACAGAACCTTAGAAAAGGCAACAGGAAAAAGGGTGTGATTGCCTAGGAGGTCAGGGATTTCCATTTAAGACTAAGCAGGCCCTACTCCCTAGGTTAAGGTAAATTAGCTAAACCTGAGTTAAAGGGTTGTGATGAGTGTGTTAGGACTCCTTGACAGATGTTTCCTGTAAATGCAGGCTGACTTAGGTTTAGATTTTCAGTGTAGGCCTAGGCCACTGGAGTGGCCTCCATTTTGTGGATCATGATATACAAATTAGCTTTATCAGGTCCTGCTGACTGTTGCTAGCTCTCAGGGGAATTGTCTAAGACTTTCTTTTGGCTCTTTTTGGGAGTAGCTCTGAATCTTTGCAGGGTATTATCTTTTGCTCCCTTTTGAGGGGATGTCTCCTGCATCCAAGGGGTCATTCAAAACTGCCAGGAATATTTACTGTTTGTCCTAGCTGAAACCCAACAAGATATTTGAGAGGATTTTTTTCAAGATTTTATTTGTTTATTTGACAGAGGGAGAGAGATCACAAGTAGGCAGAGAGGCAGGCAGAGAGGAGGAAGCAGGCTCCCAGCCGAGCAGAGAGCCTGACCCAGGGCTGGATCCCAGGACCCTGAGACCGTGACCTGAGCCCAAGGCAGAGGCTTAACCCACTAAGCCACGCAGGTGCCCCTGGAGAGGATTTTTTAAGGAGCCCAAGCTGATATTCAGACCCTTATAGATTTTTTTTTCTTTTTTTAGGTCTTTTCTCCTCAGAGGAATGAAACAATGTACCCAGAGGGAAAGAAAAACATTCCAAAGACAAACATATCTAAATCTAGAACACAGAAATCTTTTGATTTCTATCATAGTAGAAGATCTTCTCCCTAATATAAAAGAAGCAAATTGAAGATAATATAGTAGGATGACTGGCTCAGTCCCTTCATAGCATTCAGGTTGTAACCCAATTCTTCAAGGAATTAAAAACTGTCCTCCAAACTGAACCTTCACAAGAACAGAAAAAGCCAATATAATCCTTTTTATCAATTCCAGAATCTTCTCTATTCACTTCAAAAGGTTAATAGGTGTTGTAAAAATTTTGGATTTAGGAAATAACAGACCTTGGAGGAACTTATATTCTCTGTGCCTTTGAGATGTGAATGTTCTACTTAGTCTTCTGTAGAACCTGAGAGCCATGTCTTCAAAATGCAAATTTCAGGGAGGTAATTCCTGTCAGAAGGAAGCAAAGGGAGGAAAAGCCTATTTGGAAACTAGGTGAATGAAAAATCTTAAAAGTCATCTCCACAAATACTGGTAAAAAGTTTAAGTCATCTTAAGAGGTAAACTTAACTTATTCCATCTGCCAGAAATTACCAACTGCCAGAAACGACCCATTACCCACTGAATAGATATAAAAAATAAACATGCAAAATGCTAAACAAAGCTTGCTCCATGGCTGAGTCAATGTATACAATTACTTTGAGGAGTATGCTATTTACATCAACTTTCTCTGCTATGCATTTGATTCTACTACATCTGTACAGGCTTTTTTTTTTTTTCCCAGTAGATACCATAACTTCCTAAAACACTCATATATACCCAGAATATCTTTACTACATATTTTACAGTCAAGTAAAAATTTGCCATCTTATCAAAATTCCTAACCCCGCTCCCTCTGTATGGTAATGACAATGCTTAATCATTCTAGAAACTCAGTTGTAAAAGGGTGTATTTTGATGATATTAAAAATCTTTCTTGTTGGTATCATTTGATTTTCATATTAGCCACTTTGTTTACAGTCAGTCAAAAGTATATATATCCAGCTTAGTACTATTAATTCTTTAGTGATTTCATTTGATGCTGTAACTCACTGTAGTGCATGTACACATTTAAAAAAAATATTATAACTATTGTGAAAACTGAATCTCCTTCCTCACTAAGTTTTCTTTATACTTGCTCTCAGTTATTAAAAGAAATGTGTTTGAACCTAAAACAAAAACAAACAAAAAAAAAAACCTGAATCTCTTGACATGAAAAAGTCTCCTTTAATGTTAGCTAAAAAGTGTCCTATTTTATTATTATTTATTGTTGTTGTTGTTATTATTATTATTATTTAGTACCAGATCATTATGGTACTAGTATAGAACTCTCTGGAAGACCAATTATTATTATGGTCATTTAAGATAGACATGGTTATTGCTTTGTGGGAAGCAGAAGGCTAGCTGAAGGCAAAGTATCTGACACCCTGCAGCCCTCCCTCTATCCCCCAGCTCCTGCGTGGGATATGTGTGATATTCTTCCAGGAAGCTCCCAACTGTCTTAATGTTATGGTTTTACTAGAGGGAAAAACAACCTTACTTTTACAATGGCAAGTCCTCTGGTATCTTGTAGGTTCTCTTTAGCATATGAAAGTTCTTTTGAAAACCTCCCTTATTCCCTACCCCCAACTCCCAAATATATAATCAGGCACTCCTCACAATCCCCCTGCAGCAGCTCTTTCTGCCCACAGGCCCTGTCCCCACGCTTTAATAAAACCACCTTTAATAAAACCATCTGAAGAATTCTTTCATGGCTATCAGCTCTGGATCCCACCCCACAAAATCTCACCTATATTCCAAAACCACATCAAAATGATAAGAGATGATTGAGAATCTTTAGGAAAAGCATTCCCAAGGCACAAGGGAGAAAATTTATTCAAGGCAATCTAAAAAACCATTAAGCAATTTTAAATCGACTCTACTGTTAATATCCAAGATAAATAAAAGAAACAAAAATCTGGTCTGCAAATAGCTCTTAAAGACCTGTTCAATAGCCAAACATCAATTTAGCTTTGAAATGGTCTCTTTCCCCACTTATTCCTGAAAATGAAGAGATGATAGGGATTGATTGCAGTGTCTAATGTCAGCAAGTTGACACCATCTTTTCTAAAAATACTTAAAAGCTGCAATTTTGCCTCCTCATCCTTGATCTTCACAGCAACTCAACCTGGCAGCAATAGGAATCATATTCTTAAAATAATACCTACCTCCTTAAGCAAGCCAAGCAATGTTATAAATATCCATTTTAGGCTTTCTCGCAAACTAACCAATGGAACAAGAAAAGAAAAAAAAAATTCACTTTGAGCTCCAAGCAAAATACCAGACCCAAATGTGAAATGCATAGTGGGGGATGTGTGAATGAGATGTTTTGCTTGAATGGATTTGCCCAAGAGCTAGACATCATTGACCAAGATGAAACTACTATACCTTTGTTAAATTCTTTGTAACTCATATCTCTATAATTAAAATTTCAACAAAAAGCTCTTATAAAACTCTCTTCATCATATGTCAAAGTATGCAAGTGATATTTTATTTTTTAAAAAATTAAGTTACATGGTGATGGGTATTAAGGAGGACACGGATTGCATGGAGCACTGAGTGTTATATGCAAACAATGAATCATGGAACACTACATCAAAAACCAATGATGTACTGTATGGTGACTAACATAACATAATAAAAAAATAAAAATGAAAATAAAAATAAATTAAAAAATAAAAAATTAAGTTTATTTTCAAAATGGGCATTTTGGGCTTCCTATTTACCAAAGCAGTGTATTATAGGTCATTTGGAAACTACAAAAAAAAAAAAAAAAAGACAAAAAAATAATTTGAACGTTACCTGTGGATATCAATTATTTCACAAAGTATTAACATACTATTAATTCACAATGGGATATCAAACAGTAACCTGATACTTTTTCTTAAAATAAAATGCAAGTTTTTCCATATTGTTAGGTCTCCAGGAAGCTGTTATTCCAGCATGTTCTACTGTAATATTTGTAAGTTTTCCTCTATTTTAGGATTTCAAGTTTTTCCTCTAATATTTGCTAAAATAAATAATGCCCCTACAGATGCTTAAAATTATTTTTCTGAACAAACTATGTTATATAATTTTAAACCAGTAATGATAATGCTATAGTTTAAATCCTCAATATTTTTTCACTATTTTGTTTAAAATGTTATGTTAAAATATCATACTATAACTTATATTTTATCAGTTTATCAACACATTGCTCCTGGATTTTTTAAAAAAATGTATTTCAATTCCATATTATTTGGTACATGAAAATTCAAAAATGCTCTCTTGCTTTGTAGATATGTGCATTCTTACCAATATAAAATAACACCTTTTCCCATCTACTGCTTTGAATCTGAATTCCTTTTATATAAGAACAATATGACCATCTCTTCTTTCTTTTTGTTTACTTGTTGCCATTATGTTTTAACCCTCCTTTATTGCTAGCCCTTTATAACATTTTGTTTAATGAATATTCTTTAAAATAAATGTATTTAATTCATATTAATTCATTTTTATTACATGAATGGACCTTCCTGATGTACGGCCTTTTCTTTTTTTTTTTAAAGAAACTCTTGATCATTGTTATTGACTATGTCCAGAAACAAATTTGGCTCCAAATTGAAGAAAAATGAGACACAAAAGAAATTTTTTTCTTTTTACAGCTCCAACATCTCCATTCTGACCTGTGCTCTTTCTACATACGATTAAGTCTATTCATGTGACCTAGAGTGGGGAGAAATAGTACTAAGAAAACTCTGACGGCTGTTTCCAACAATCACACTGTCTCAGAAATATATATATATATATCCTCAAACCAATAAGAATGTGCCAATTTTAAAGTTAACATGTTTGGAGATTTAGAATTATAAAAGTAGAGAGAGTTCAGGAAAAAGAAAACACATAACTAAATGACATGGTAAAATTAGGTATATACAACCATTAGACAGTCATTTCTGCAACAGGTTCCTTAGTTTCTCATGTGCTGTATAATGAGATGATCTTGTAATCCTCCTTATAAAAGAAAAATGATGCAATCCAATTATACATAATAGCTACTTTCTCTACTTATTAGTACTCTATATGTTTAGAAATATATTCACAATCAGAGGTAACTGGCTAGAGATATATTCACAATCAAACTGCTTGTAAGAATCAGTCAGTAGATTCTTCAACTACCCAATAACAAGAGCAGGAGATGAAATACACTTGTTCTCAGCCATTAAAAAAAATAATAATAACTCATTGCTCACCTGAAAATTATAGTCATGTTTTCTGGGATCCAGTGCATTACTAAATGGAGCTTAATTTGCTTTGACTTAAAAAAAAAATACAGAAAATAATGAAACTTGCTCACTAGAATAAATATCTCAAGTTCTAGTACTACCTGAAGAATAATATAAAAACACTGACATTTAAATTAAAGTCAGAAGCTCCTGTGTGGCTCAGTCAGTTAAACATCCAACTCTTGATTTTGACTCAGGTCATGATCTCAGGGTCGCAAGATAGAGTCCTGGTTTGGGTTCCACACTCAATGTGGAGTCTGCTTTCTCTCTCTCTCTCTCTGCCCCTGCCTAAAATAAAATAAAGTATAGAAAATCTAATAAAGACTATCATTGACTCACAAAAGACTATAATCATAATATATTTGCATTGTAAAGCAACATGTTGGGTAAAGATAAAAAAATGAAATGTAAAATTAATGCCACAAAAAGATGAAGCTTATTTCAGAGTACAGATTTTTTTAATTTAAAAAAGTGAATTAAAATATCAGCTTTGAATTTTTTAGCTATGTGACACTGGATGAATTACCATTTTTTCTCACTTATAAGAGGGTATGTTAAAAATAATTTGAAAATAATGGTCTTGTTAAATGAAATAATGTGATTGGCAAGCACGTAGTAAGTCCTCAAGGACTATCACATGTAAATTTTTTTTGCTTTTAAATCAAAACAAAATAAGATTTCTTGAAACTGTGAGTTCCTATGGTGAATTTGAAACATTTTCATTTTCAGTTATGTTTTGATATGAAGCACTTTAGAATATATTTATTTTCATTATATTCACACTAACTTAATAAATTAGATATATAATCATTTATTTAAACAGAGTTAAGTGTGATGGTGTAAAAATATTATTTTTAAAGATGGAATTTGATGGTTCTCATGTTTAAAACAAAATATAAGAATTTAACTGTGATTCACCTTATTTAAGTCTTTTGCCTCTTATTTTTAAAGTAACTGTAATTTATCCTACATAAAATAAAATCAATTGCTATACTACATAGCTAATTTTGTTTACTTTTGGCACCACATTGCACTTTAACTAAGAACATTTCCAGAGAATCACAATGCCAAAAATTTGCTTTTCTAATTAAAAGAAAAAGCACTGTAAGCTGTTTTATTAGAAATGTGGGTGATACTATTAAAAGCAGATAATGATTTAGGAAAGTGAGCTTAGTATAGGCTGAACTTTAGTGCAGAGTTTGCAAAATGAAACAGTGCACACAAATCAATTAAAATGGGGCAGATTATTTTATGATCACTAAATATTTTTACATAGATAATGTAAGGTAAAGTTTTACTTGTGTTACATATTCTAAAACCCCACATCTCAAAATTGAAGACTTATGTTTTACCAAAAAAGAAAATTATATCATGTAATAAAAAGATAACTAAACGTTTACACATGTGCCCAAGAGGTTGGGAGGTAGAGAGAAGAATGTACACATAAATATACATTCATAATAGTGGAGATGAGAAATTACTGTGGCATTATTTTTTAAAAGAATGAACAGCAAAAAACTGAAATTAGCAATATAATAGGTTGGGTAGGTCATGATACATTTACACATTACATTACATTACTATACAGTGAATAAATGCATATCATATATTATTATTATTTTATTTTATATATTATTATTAAGAGGGGGAAATAAGATGTGGAATCATTTGTATTATACATTGGTATTTTTAATATCCATTTAAAATGTTAGCATCCTTTCAGGATCTAAGCAGTTTTGAGGGTCACTTGGTAAGTCAGGCATGTATACTCCCTGCAAGAATAAGTGTTTCTATTTTAGGCTGCAGCATTTATTACAGTAAAGTCATATATAAATACTTTATTTCTTTCTGGAGCATAAGGATATATAAGAAACCATTAAGAGTGGGAAGTTGGAAGCAAGATTGTAATTTTATTGTTATTAGTACTTGAATTTTTAAAACTTGTTTAACTATTAGTAGATAATTTAGTTTTTTAAATAATAGACCTTATGAATATAATATTTATGTGCATCATTAATTCATATGCTTTAGTCTCTCCTAGAGAGATATTTTAATATAAGCTTGAATGTATCCAGCTTTTTTCAAAAGGCTAATAACAGCCTAGAATTAAGTTTCTCTTTTAGCAACTTTGAAATATATAATGCAGTATTACTAGCCACCATTCTGTACAATTCACAATATCAAATCCTTATATTTTATACCTGAAGCTAATATGTTAAATGCCAATTACATCTGAATAAAAAATTAAAAGTTAATTACAATACTTTTCTAAATTATACTTTGTTATATAAATGTAAGTTAATTTTTCCTTCTTATAACTATTTTAATCAAAAAAAGAGGCAAATGTAAGGAAATTATGTAGTTCTATAAATTCATAGCTGAACTTTTCCAAAGAAGTCACTATTGCCAGGCTTAGCATTATCTCCATCACAGAAACTATAACCAGATTTAAAGACAGCTTAATGATATCATGATAGGATTTCAAAATAGTCTCTAGGACTAATATAATGCTGCAATAGGTGTGAAAACATGCTAACACAAAAGGATTTATTTCTAACCTTTTTTTCTACATAAGTCAGTGTCAGGTCAACAGGCTTTGGTGTGGTGAAGCCCAGATTAACAGATTTACATCAGTTTTTTGTACGATGTTCAAAAGAGGTTTTCATTCCAACTGAAAAGAGACCAAAAAAAATTATTTTTAATACACATACATATTGTTGTACAGGGCTAGACCAAATTGCTCTAAATAAATAGAAATATCTATACTAATCAAAAACTTTCTACAATATGAACAGAAAATTTTTTATATATTTTTCTTATAAACATATAATGTACTATATGTTTCAGAGGTACAGGTTTGTGATTTATCAGTCTTACACAATACACAGAGCTCATCAGAGCACATACCTTTCCCAATGACCATCACCAGTTACCCCATCCCGGCACCCCCCCCATGCTCCAGCTACCCTTAAGTTTGTTTCCTGAGACTAAGAGTCTCTTATGATTTGTCTCCCTCTCTGGTTTCATCTTGTTTCATTTTTTTCCTCTCTTCTTCTATGATCCTCTGTCTTGTTTCTCAAATCCACCTATCAGTGAGATCATATGATAATTGGATTTCTCTTATTGACTAATTTCACTTAGCATAATACCCTCTAGTTCCATCCACATTGTTACAAATAGCAAGATTTCAATTTTTCATGGCTGCATAATATTCCATCGTGTATGTGCCTGCATACATGCGCATGCATGTGTGAGTGTGCGTGTCTGTATCACATCTTTATCCATTCACCAACTCAGATATTGTTGGATATCTGAGTTCTTTTCATAGTTTGGCTATTGTGGATATTGCTGCTATAAAATTTGGAGTTGGTACCTCTTAGGATCACTACATTTGTATCTTTGGTATATACCCAGAAATGCAATTGCTGGGTCATAGGGTAGCTCTATTTTCAACTTTTTGAGAAACCTCCATACTTCCAAAGTGGCTGCACCATCATGCATTCCCACCAATAGTGCAGGACGGTTCCCCTTTCTCTGCAGTCTCACGAGCATCTGTGGTTTCTTGACTTGTTAATTTTAGCCATTCTAAGCCATTGTGGTTTGATTTGTATTGCCCTGATGCTGAGTGGTATTGAGCATTTTATCATGTGTCTGTTAGCCATTTGTATGTCTTCTTTGGAGAAATGTCTATTCATGTCTTCTGCCCGTTTCTTGTTTGGACTATTTGTTCTTTGGGTTTTGAGTTTTATAAGTTTTTTATAGATTTTTGATACTAGTGCTTTATCTGACATGTCATTTGTAAATATCTTCTCCCATTCTGTCTGTTGCCTTTGATATTGTTGTCTGTTTCCTTTGCTGTGCAAAAGATTTGATGAAGTCACAATAGTTCTAGCTAATAGTGTCCAACAGTACATTAAAAGGATTACTCACCACGACCAAATGGGATTTATTCCTGTGCTACAATGTTGGTTCAACATCTGCAAATCAATTAATGTGATGCACTACATTAATATAAGAAAGGACAAGAACCATTTGATATTCTCAATAGATGCAGAAAAAGCACTTGACAAAGTACAGCATTCTTTCTTGATTATAACTCTTCACAATGAGGGGATAGAGGGCACATACCTCAATACCATAAAGGCCACATACAAAAATCCCACAACAAATATCATCCTCAAGGGGAAAAACCGAGAACTTTTCCTTTAAAGTCAAGAACACAAAGGATGTCACTATCATCACTGCTGTTCAACGTAGTACGAGAAGTCCTAGCCTCAGCAATGAGGCAACAAAAAAAAATAAAAGGCATCTGAATTGGCAAAGAAGTCAAACTCTCACTCTTTGCAGATGATATGATACTTTACGTGGAAAACCCTAAAGACTCCACCCCAAAACTACTAGAACTCATACAGGAATTTAGTAAAGTCTCAGGATATACAATCAATGCACAGAAATCATTTGCATTTCTATACACCAACAACAAGACAGAAGAAAGGGAAACTAAGGAGTTGATCCCATTTATAATTGCATGCAAAATCGTAAGATACCTAGGAATAAACCTAACCAAAGAGGCAAAGGATCTGTACTCAGAAAATTATAGAGTACTCATGAAAGAAATTGAGGAAGACACAACAAAATTGAAAAACATTCCATGCTCAAGGATTGAAAGAACAAATATTGTTAAAATGTCTATGCTACCTTGTCCAATCCACACATTCAATGCAATCCCTATCAAAATACCAACAACTTTTTTCACAGAAATGGAACAAATAATCCTAAAATTTCTATGAAACCAGAAAAGACCCCAAATAGCCAAAGGAATGTTGACAAAGAAAACAAACCTGGTGACATCACAATTCCAGACTTTAAGCTCTATTACAAAGCTGTAATCATCAAGACAGTATGGTACTGGCACAAAAACAGACACATAGATCAATGGAACAGAAGAGAGAACTCAGAAATGGACCCTCAACTCTATGGTCAACTAATCTTTGACAAAGCAGGAAAGAATATCCAATGGGGGGGGAAAAAGTCTCTTCAACAAACAGTATTGGGAAAATTGGACAGCCACATGCAAAAGAATGAAACTGAACCATTTCCTTACACCCAATACAAAAATAGACTCAAAATGGACAAACGACCTAAATGTGAGACAGGAATCCATCAAAATCCTTGAGGAGAACACAGGCAGCAACCTTGCTGACTTCAGCCACGGCAACTTCTTTCTAGACACATTGCCAAAGGCAAAAATGAGCAGAAATTTAATATACGTTAAAATGATTCCTAGAAACTCATTTCAATGCAAGTAAATGCATTTTATAGAAACATGCATGTTTATAGAAACATACATGTTATAGAATGAACAAGGCAATAGAATTATTATGAGAAATCAAAGTATGGAGATACAGTAGGTGAATTTATTTGTTTGCAAATTCAGTACCTGTTATGTGCAAGGCACCAGATGAAGCTATGGGGATCATGTAGATGCTGTGAAAGGACAGATCCCTGGGAGCAATTGCCTATCAGCTAAGACCATATGTTATCAAATTCTTATACTGAATACAGATGTGTGTGTGTGTGTGTGTGTGTGCGCATAGGAAACAGGTAAATAACTATCATGGACAAAGCCTCAAAAATGTAGTTTCTTAGGTTTTTTTTTAAGTATTTTTTAAAAGATTTTATTTATTTATTTGACAGAAAGAGATCACAAGTAGGCAGAGGTAGGCAGGGCTGGGGCGGGGGGTGGAGGGAAGCAGGCTCCCGCTGAGCAGAGAGCCCAATGTGGGGCTCGATCCCAGGACCCTGAGATCATGACCTGAGCTGAAGGCAGAGGCTTAACCCACTGAGCCACCCAGGCACCCCTGTAGTTTCTTAGTTTAAAATCCATCTCCACAATCACAGAATTGGATTTTACCCATTGTCAATAATTGTAAAGGGTCTGAAATTCTACCCTGCTTCCACACTACAAGTTGGCCTGCTATAGTTGTATGGATATTGGCAGAGGTCATAAGTTTTCTGGGTCAGAAATAGAGGACTTTATTACTCATAGCACAGCAATCAATTTGAGCATTATGTGAATGTTGGTTCTCTTTGCCCCTCATATACCACAAAGTTGATGGAGAGGAAGGCTCAGGTGGGTGCTGCACATGCAGTGGGTTTACACTGTAGCCAGAGAAACTTAAACTTAGGAAATCTCAATATTTTAGAGGGAACCACTAGCAAATCTGTTCAGTTTTTGCCTCAGAGGAAAGACATTATCTTTACTATCTTGGACAGCAAACAATTCTGAATTGATAGTTGCCGAGAGGAGGCACTCTCTCTATCTTCCAATGCGGTTTGCTGTATAAACATCCATGAGAAAATAATGCAGGACAGAAGCTCACACTGCCTCTGTTTGGAAGATGTGCAGAAGGTGAGAGGCCCTTGGAGGATTGTCTCTTGGATAATCTTCTGACAGCTATAGAAATGTTGGCCTTTTGAAAAATTTTTTAAATTATTTCAGAATTAAAATGATTTCATCTAGACTTTCTCAATATTAGATTGATCTGACAATGACTTCGATGATTCTTGATTATCTATACAAAGGAATTGTTTTGATCGATTTTTGACTTTAGTAAATGTCATTTCTCAAGAATCTGTTGAACTGATGATCCACTAAACAGAATATTATTAGCCTCCTCTCAATAAAGATCCAACTCTTAGGGTGATTCTAATAAGTTTACCTTGAGAATTTTTTTTTGTAATGGCATGTAATTTGTACAAGTATTGGATAGCTTTTGCTGTAAAGTATGGAATAAATAATAATTTCATAGAATTTTATTTATACCATTCCAATATTTATTCTATCAAGGGAAACAAAAAGCAGAAATATATTCTAAAATATATGAAAATATTTAGAAGTTTTCTCTTTTAATCTTTGCCACTCCCTCAGTGGTAGTATATTGAAGTGTGTGAACCCAGACCATAAATGTCTACCTTTAAATATGTTTGTGATTTTACCCATGTTATAAATGAGGTTTAAGTATATTACAATATTTAAACAAAATAGAGAAAATCGCCTTTATCTTCAGTAAATACTGAATTTGAAAATGTTAGAGAGAGTCTGTTTTTTTCTACTTCCTCTTTGATTTTACACTCAACATGATATCAACATGATAAAAGTTTATCAACATGATAACCTTTTAAAATTAATAGCAAGTATTTGGCTCTTTTTATAAATCTTATATCCTTCTTTCTTCTTCCAATCCTCATCCTCTCATGATAACTGCTCATATTTACATAAACTGGTTGCCATAATATTCTTTTTTTCACCTAATTAAACTTTGTACTTTCCCAGGAAAATTGGTAGAATAATAATACTGTGGCTTAAAATGAAGTTCACAGCAGACAAAATAAGAATAAGGTCTAAAAATGAAGCAGTTCCTTTTTGGATAAGGGTAATCAGGTGAGGACCTTGGAGGAGGTGGTCAATAAATTTCCAATGGAGTATTCCAGAAAATAGAGAAGAAGTATATACTATATGATTTGTGAGGATCTCCTGCTTGAATTTAGATAAACATGTTTCATTTTAAAATGTTATATAATGATGATGTTTAAAATATAGTTTCTCTTTTTGGGGGAACCTGGGTGGCACAATTGATTAAGCACCTGACTCTTGATTTCAGCTCAGGTCTTGATCTCACAGTTGTGAGATCCAACTCTGCACTGGGCATGGAGCCTGCTTAAGATTCTTTCTCTCCCTCTGCCTCTGCCTCTGCCCCTACACCACTCCCCACTCTCTCTCTTTCTCTCAAAAAATAAAATACAATATGGTTTCCCTTTTTGTATATTTAGAAAAAAGTGCTTTGTGCCTTTCTGAAAATCATGCAGATTAGTAATGGCAGTCAAACTATGCAAAAGAAGGAAGCTACAGTAAACTGAGTATAGTCACAGACTTTGTTCCTGAAGTAATTTGTCATCCATATGTAGTTCACTTTTTCCATTTTTTTTTTCGTATTTTATTTATTTGACAGAGAGAGACACAGCAAGAGAAGGAAGAGAAGGAACACAAGAAGGGGGAGTGGGAGAGGGAGATGAAGGCTTCCTGCTGAGCAGGAAGCCTGATGCAGGGCTTGAACCGAGGACCCTGGGGTCATGACTAGAGGTGAAGACAAACACATAATGACTGAGCCATCCAGGCACCCTTAGTTCACTTTTTCTATAGTCTTTTTTTGGTATAACCATTTTTATGCTCTTCTAGTCCTTTCCTCTGTTTCTTCAGACTTGGGAATCACCTGTGGGGCTCTCTGAGTTGTCAATTATGTTCACTCTAATTTCTGGACTTCATCTAAGCATTTTTAAAGTGGCTCAACAACTCCTTGATTGAATTTCAATGACTTCTCCAGAAATGTCCTTATCTTTGAGATTTCCTTAGAGAAACACAAGAGCCTTCAAGGTCTGCTATATGGCTCTGAGAAACTGATCCCATTTAAAACCATATAGTCACAGAAAATGATAACCTTAAAGTTAAATTTCTCTTTATCTGTAAGAAGAAGTGAAATGGAATGAAATGAATTATAGGCTTTGGGTGTACATGGAATTCAAGGACAGTTTGGCTATTAAAATAGATATGTTTGGATTATTAAGTTATTTACATGATGAATCTGCAATTTTAAGCTCTGAAAAGTAACAAAAAGCAGTCATAGGCAATAACTCATAAAGAAATAGGTTGTAATTTTATTTAAACATTTATTTATTTATTTGAGAGAGAGAGAGAGCTCTTGTGCAGGAATTGGGGGAGGAGTAGAGGGAGAGAATCCTTAAGCAAATTCCTTTCTGAGCAAAAGCCCAAGAGGGACTCAATCTTACCACCCATGAGATCATGTCCTGAGCCAAAACTAAGAGTCTGAGCCTTAAGTAACTGAGCTACACAGGCACCCTGATTATAATTTTGATAGTTAAAAGTCTTGGGGCACCTCAGTGGCTTAGTCGGTTAAATGTCCAACTCTTGGTTTTGGCTCAGGTCATGATCTCATGAGTCCTGAGATGGAGCCACCCTCTCTGCAACTCCCCCTCCACTGGGCTTAGCAGGGAGTCTGCTTAAATATTCTCTCCCTCAGCCCCTCTCCCCACTCATGCTCTCTTGACCTCTTAAAAAAAAAAGTCTCTTTGTGGTTAAATTCTAATGTTTATAAGTCATCAGAGAAGTAGATTTGAAATGTAGTGCATTTCAGTAGCAGAAGAGAGCATAGGCAAATAGACTAATTTGCAAGGTGAAAATAGAAAATAGTCATATTTTGTACATAGCCTCCCCATCAAAATGGCATAGCCATTAATACTCATAGATAACTCAAAGCAAATTTTCTTTTTCTTTTTTTTTTCCTTTCTTTTTTTTCTTTCTTTCTTCTTTCTTTCCTCCCTTCCTTCCTTCTTTCCTTCTTGACTCCCTGCTTCCCTTCCTTTCTTCTGCTATAAACTTGAACAAGTTTCTTAAAATTTAGGAGATGGCACATGAGAAGAGTTTTCTTAGCAATACCTCAATCTGACTGCAGGAAGTGATATACAAACTTTCTGTATTTTTATTTAACAAATTCAAATGCAATCTATCTGAAGCAATATTCTTTTTCAACTTTTCTAAAATGCTTAGGTATCTTGCCAGATTTGAGTATTACAAGATAAGATTTACAGGTCATTTTTTGACTCCTAATACAATAATATGGAAGTAAATATATTAGAAAATAAGCCACTAAAAACCTAGAAGAATACATAAAAAGAATAATGTAGAGGGCCACCTGGGTGGTTCAGTCGGTTAAGTGTCTGGCTTTTGATTTCAGCTCAGGTCGTGAACTCAGGGTCATGAAATTGAGCCCCATGTCAGACCCCACCCTCAGCATCAAGTCCTCTCCCTTTGCTCCTCTCTGAGCTCTCTCTCCTTCTCGCTCAAATAAATAAATAAATAAAATCTTTTAAAAAAAAGAATAATGTGGAAATACATGATGAGCAGGAAAGTGTTCCTTGATATATTTCTACATCCACATAATCTGAATTTTTCTTTTGAGCTTCTCATATTTTATGATCACATAATTTAAATGGATTATTCTGTGTTTATGGAGTATTTGCAGTTTAGTCACCATGTATGGTAGCAAAATGAACAAGGTAAACATCCTAACTACAAGAACCTTGAGGTCATCCAGAAACCATAAAATATATGTTAAGGTGTGAGTAATATACATAATAAAAAGCAGAATATCATTTGTTATATTAATTACAAGATAAAGATAAATTTAAATTACATGATGTCAACGAGTCAGATAACATATTCTAGTCACAGAGTGAATATAAATTAAAATAATGTCATATATAACAAGTCCCATGAAAATATTTGTGTTTTCCATTCCTAGGAACTTGTTGTAATGCATCAATCCAAGCAATAAAAAAAAGTTATATGCCTAGAGTCTGTTATTCTGCAAAAGTGTCAAAAGAACCTAAATGTTGAACAATAGCAGAAAAAAGTAACTTTTATAATTCAACTCAATGAAATATAATACTGCCTTAAAAAGATAGTTTTAAAGACTATATTAACAGAAAATGTGTTAAGTAAACATGACTTCAATTTTATTCACTCATGATAAAATTATTTTAGAATTAAAAGTATGGAAAATTATCATAAAAAGACAGTATAGCAAACAAATAATGGAAAACACTAAACTTCGTTACCAGTTTAAAATGTATAATATGAGGGGTGCCTGGATGGCACAGTCAGTTAAGTGTCTGACTCTTGATTTTGGTCCAGATAAAATATTTTATCTGACTCATTGACATCATGTAATTTAAATTTATCTTTATCTTGTAATTAATATAACAAATGATATTCTGCTTTTTATTATGTATATTACTCACACCTTAACATATATTTTACGGTTTCTGGATGACCTCAAGGTTCTTGTAGTTAGTGATTTCACTCTGATTCTATTTATGATCAAAGAAAGAAGCAGAATTACTGATAAAAGTAATATTTCAATATTCATGTTATTTTCTTATATCATTTGGCAAATTTTAAATTTATCATTATTTTATATATAATCCAGTAACTCTATTCACTGCATATGAAGATACTATCTATGATTATCATTTAAAATACCATATTGATAATTCTACTCCCCCCAGCCTTTTGATTGGAATTTAATGTAGTCTTTGAGAAGTGGCAGTTCATTGATATAGGCAATAATTTCTTAGAATAAAAATCACAAATCTCTGAAACCTCCAACAGATTTAGGAGTATGTAAGGTATTGGGGTAAATGTCAAATCTGCATAAAAATATAATTTTAAAAGTCTTAAAGGAGATAATTATACTCACTTTATTCTTATTATTAGTGGTTTGTGCACTTCTAGACAAACAATATTTATAGTCGCCCAAATCAGTCTATCACTGTGTCTAAGGACAAATTTACCTTATTCTTGTATCCTATAGAGAACTGATGGGTCCTTTTTGCTTCCTTTTACTAATATCTATACTTTTCACTTCAACTGACTTAAAATTCTTCTTCTTAAAATTGCCCTTAGTTTTCCCATAGTAAATTGTATAACTCAAATTATTTACCATCTTCTCTCCTTACCACAGTCTGTTAAACAGCTGTACGTTCTGAGTATCTTTTAAGGACATTAATATGATATGATGACATTTTCCTGTTTGAACCATTCAAAAATCTTACTCTTTCTCCTTAAGAAATGTCCAATCCCTTACTTTTCTGTTCGGTTCCCCACTTAGCCTCTGAGCCATATATCTTGACAGCTGACTGTTTCTCAATGTTCTAGATAGTTATTTATAATTTCTTCAATATTTGAAATTATCTCCAGAACAACTCCAGGATTTTGCCAAGCAGAGAGAAAGTAGAGGGGATTGGAACTGAGCTGGGTGAGGTTCGGGAAGAGAGTAAAAGGGCTATAGTCATACTGTCTCTATTTGGCAGCCAGTTCCAACTGCAATTCCTTGGAAGAAATACAATATAGATTTTTTCCAAAGAAGTGGTGTTAAGAGAATGCATCGGCAGAAGTGATCATGGACTACTGAGAGAAAGCACAGCTATTTCCTCCACAGAGGAATTACCTGACAAATCACTTCTTAGCCATCAGGCCACGATATATATGTTGCTTGTGGAAAACCTTCAAGACTGACATGGATACTCTTGCTTTTGCTTTTCCATGACACCTTGTATCTCTGCCCATTTTATAATACTTACCACACTGTATTATGGTGTTTTTCAAAATGTATTTTTATTACAGCAATAATATATGGATATTTTTGTTCCAGTAGATTGAAACAATGTCTTTATGACAATAAAATTTCTCTTCTTTAAATGTGATATCTCTGTTGCTTCTCAATTGTCATAGATAACACGGCTAACAGGGCATTTACATACAGAAGTATACAATTTTAGTTACTTTTCAATTCAGTCGGTTTTTATGTATTTTGAGTATGGGGCTTTTGAGTAATAATTTTTGAAAAAATATTTTCTCTCTTAAGAGTTTGAAGACTAATGAGTAAGGGAAAGTATAGGAGAATATATCACTAGATGCCTGATGCTTTAGGAAAGAACTGATAAGTGGCAGAGTCATTTAGAGCAGAGAAGAGATAGGTTATAAAGATTTATAACCTATTGAATTAAATGTCCTATATGATATGTTTTAAAATATCCTTTTTTTTTAAAGATTTTATTTATTTATTTGACAGAGATCACAAGTAAGCAGAGAAGCAGGCAGAGAGAGAGGAAGGGAAGCAGGCTCCCTGCTGAGCAGAGAGCCCAATGCAGGGCTCGATCCCATGACCCTGGAATCATAACCTGAGCCAAAGGCAGAGGCTTTAACCCACTGAGCCACCCAGATGCCCTATATTTTAAAATATCGTAAACTAGTTTGTCTTATACTAAATCATCATCTAATGTGTGTGTTTAGGCCAATAGTCATTAATTTTATTACAACTTATTAGTTAATATAGTCAGGTCCTTGTCTTGTTTACTTTTAATAGCTGTGGAATTTTGTTGATTCTGGAATTATTTAATTCACCTTTCTCCATACCAGTATTTCAACTCTGTACTTTAACTTGATTTAAACCAACTATTTCAGTGAATCTGTTAGCTTCCAAAGAGTCTGTGTTCTTGCAGCTGTGGTCTCCCCAAGAAACTTGGAAGATTTTCTCTACAAGCAGTAAAGAGGTTGGTCTCTCTCAAGGACTACCTTAGACCTTGCAGGAGGGGGCTCCTTGTCCTCCAGATCTCAGGATACAGGTATCTGGCATGGCTTCTTGCATTATTCAGCCTGACCATGTCTATAGCTAGACACAGTCTGAATGCTTTCACAACATAATATTTCAGACTAAGGAAACATAAATATGTTAAGTTTGACTCCCCATTATACTTTGCCCTTAAAAGTATCCCTAATAAACAAGGCCAGTAGTTGCAGTATACAAGATCAACATATAAAAATTAGTTATATTTCAATATACTGGGAATGAAGAATCCAAAAATAAATTTAAGTAAATCATTAATTTAACAACAGCATCAAAAAGAATAAAATACATTGGAATCAATTAAAGAATGGCATAAAATCTGCACACTGAAAATTACAAAGTACTGCTGAAAGAAATTTAAAAAGACCCAAATAAATGGAAAGGCACCCCATGTTCATATATTGTGAGACTTAATATTGTTAAGATAGCAATACTCCCCAAATTGATTTACAAATTCAACACAATCCTCAATAAACCCAATCTAGATCTGTAGCAGAAATTAGCAAGCTTATTCTAAAATTTATGTGGAAATACAAAGGACATAGTTTTGTTAAAATAGTCTTGAAAACTAGGAACAAAGTTGGAATATTCATAATTCTTTAGTTTAAAACATACTGTAAAGTGCTCTAGACACTATGGTCCTGGCATAGTACTTAGAATTTAGAAATAAACCTTTACATTTATGAACAATTGATTTTTTTTGAATAATTGATTTTTGACAAGGATGCCAAGATAATTTGATAGGAGAAAGGGTAGGGTTTTTTAGAAAATTGGGCTTGGGACAACTGATTTAAAAGAATGAAGTTTGATCCCTACCTTACCCATGTACAGAAATCAACTCAAAATGGATACTATTTGTAGCATTACCCCTTATTTTACCATGACCACACAGTTGTTAAATGACCTTCTCTGGGAGGTACTGTCCTAGCATGAAACCCATAGTCTGGCAGATTGGACTGCACCAAGCCAAAGGACTCCAGAATGCCTGGTTTCATTCCATCCAGGCAGGCTGGTACTTCACCAAGAATACAAATACTACCCAAAAAACTACAGAATTTTAGGGGGGAAAAGTGTCTCAAACTTGTAAAGGGAGCTGGACAGAACTTTTTTGTGCAATTTATAGATAGCAGCCACTTTTATAAAGTATTAAACATCTCTTTTTAAAAGATTTTATTTATTTATTTATTTATTTATTTGAGACAGAAAGATAGCACAAGCAGGAGGCAGTGGCAGAAGGAGAGGGAGAAACAGACTCCCCCTGAGCAGGGACCCCAGTGCAGAGCTCAATCCCAGGACCCTGAGATCATGACCTGAGCTGAAGGCAGGCGCTTAACTGACTGAGCCACCCAGGAGCTCCAAGTATTAAACATCTTTTCAAAAATGTTTGATCAGCATTCCAGTCAATACACTTTAATGACAGGAAGCTCCCTTCTGAGAAGTCATATTTTACCCATCCAGCTAATCTACAGTTTGTGAGAAATCCAATATTACCATTTAAATACTTAAAGATGTAAGGACTTTAACCAACCTTATGAGTTGGGGTCTGGTATACCCTTAACCTAGCCTCCTCTAATGTTAGTATCTTACATAACCATAGTACTTATCTGTTTGTTTCATTTTAATGGGCAATGCTAGTGGAGAACTTAGGGATTCTAAAATAAGCATCCATTTTTTAAAAAAGATTTTATCTATGTATTTGAAAGAGAGAGAGAGAGAGACCATGCACAGGAGCAGGGACGAGGGGCAAAGGGAGAGGGAGAAACAGATACTCCGCTGAGCTGGGAGCCTGACTCAGCTCAATCCCAAGACCTGGGGTCATGACCCCAGCCTAAGGCAGATGTTTAACTGACTGAACCACCCAAGCATCCATTTTTTCATTCAGTGAATATTCATTCAATGCTTTGCTAATTCCATTCACTAGGTTAAAATAGAGAACACCCCAAAGTGAAATAAGTCAGTCAGAGAAAGAAAAATACCATATGATTTCACTTACATGTGGAAATTAAGAAAGAAAAGCAAATGAACAAAGAAAAAAAGAGACAAACCAAAAACGGACTTCTAACTATAGAGAACTGGTGGTTACCACAGGGGAGGTATGTGGGGGAATGAGTAAAATAGGTGAAGGGCATTAAAAGTATAGTTATCATGACAAACACTGAGTAATGTTTAAAATTGTTGAATCACTATAATTGTACACCTAAAACTAATATAACATATATATTAATTATACTGGAATTAAATTTTTAAAGAAAATAAATAAAAAATAAATGCAAATTTAAAAAAATAAAAATATATAGAGTAGCCCAAAGAATTAGTGCCAGGCACTGTTCTAGGTGCTGGGGATAGTACAATAAGCAAAATACACAAAATCCCTGCACTTGTGGCTATTACCTTTTGGACTGAGAGATAGACAACATATAAGACAAATAAGTTATATAGTATAATAGATTATGCTGAGTAGAATTGTCAAAATTAAAGCAGAGAAGGAAGATGGATAGTGCCAGGTAAGAGGAATTGCAGTTTTAAATAATATGGCCAGGGGAAGATCTCTCCGATGCTAAATTTGAGCAGAGATATGGAAGAGTTTCATACTTGAGCCTTGAAAATACTCTGAAAAGCACATTCCAGGAAGAAGGAGCCCCAGAAATGAAGACCCTTGTATAGGAGCATGGGAAGAAAATTCAAGTATTAGGGAGTAGTATTACAGGAGCAAAATGATTAAGGGCACTCAGACAAGCTTCTACTTTTGACTTTGTAGCTATTGTCCCCTCTGTCCAGAACACTCTTCCTCCAGATGTACATGTCAGTTTTTATCTCCCTCAAATCTGTGCTCCAATCTCACCTTCTCATGAGGCTTACTCTAACCACCTACTTTAATCCTGCAGCCTGCTTTTGCCTCTCTCCACCATAATCGACGTAGCATTCTGGATACCCCTTACTATGATCTACATTTACTATTTTTCCTAAAATTAAAAATTTATGTTCTAAGTCATATATGTTTATTTTTGTATGTTTCTTCCTTGCTTGAATGTGAACTTACGAAGGCAGGCATCACTTTTGCTTGTTTAGTGGTAGATACCAAGCATCTAAAGTGAGTCTACAGGACGCCTGGGTGGCTCAGTTGGTTAAGCAGCTAAGGTCATGATCCCTTCAGCTCAGGTCATGATCCCAGCGTCCTGGGATTGAGTCCCACATTGGGCTCCCTGCTCGGCGCTCCCTCTCCCTCTGCCTCTGCCTGCCACTCTGCCTGTGCTTGATTGCTCTCTCTCCCTCTCTCTCTGACAAATAAATAAAATCTTTAAAAAAATAAAAAATAAAAAAATAAAGTGGGTCTACCACGTGAAAATATTTGATGACTAAATCAATGAACAAATGCAGAATGAATAGTTGATGAAAAAGTAAGTAAATGAATGGTGGGCTTTAAGTGGAGGAATGATATAATAACTTAGATGTATTGTGTAGAACAGCCTAAAGGAAAGTAATTGCAGATGCAGGGAAACAATGTATGAATTCAGGGAAGAGATATCTGTAGCTTGGACCAACATGAGAGCTTTAGTGACAGCAAAGAGGTGCCTGCATCTGTGTATATTTTTGCTAATAGTTTGGAAGTAATTTATAGAACAAAGAGAAAAGTTGAATATCACGTCAACGATTTTGGTTGAAACATCTAGACAGATAGTATTTCATGTGACTGAGATGGATGGGTGGAACAGATTTGGGTGGCAGAAACAATCAGGAGTTCCAGACTAAATGTGAGCACCGAGAGAATGAGAAGTTCAAGGATTGAGCCCTGGACACTCCAATATCTAGAATTGAAAGTGTTGAGGAGAGACCAAAGGAGATTAAGTAGAAATAACCGCTTAAGTAAGAGGAAAAATCAAATATGTATGTGTTCTGAAAACTGTGGATGGGAGTGATCAGTTTTGTCAATTGTTATTGATGGGTCAAGTAATATGATTTTTTAATGAATATTTAATATTGATAGAGTAACATGGAGGCTTGGCAAAGCATGTGACCTCCCCCACCACATACACATATCACTTCCAACACATAACATCCAATTTCTTTCTGTGTGTTGTATAATTACTCCTGATAGTGATCTCATGAATATTTCTTTTTCTCCCTTATACAATGGCATTGGATTTAACATCTTAAACTCTCTTCATTTGACCTCTGGCCAGTGAATTTCCAAAATATGGTTACAGATTGTTTACTTTTTATTTGAAACAGCCACAACTCAAATACACAGGCAATATGAATCAATAAAACCCATTTCTCTGCCTATTTCTGTAACACCTTAGTTGTATGTCATTGATCAGAGCCTCTCTGAGTTTCAGTGTCTTTTTACACAGTTAAGGAAAATAGATTAGATTATTTAGGGATTACCAATCCCTCTAAACTTTAAAAGAAATCCCTGGACATCAAGTGCCCTGTGGCTCAAGTACTGATGTGATAATTGATTGTACAGAAATGAGCAGGGACTCCAAAAAGAGTGCATGAAACTGTATGAGATAAATTTTGCTTTAAGTCAGCCATGGGCACCAGTCTCCATTTACTTGAGCTGTCTCAGGAAGTTTACAACTCCATATAAGCATTGGACCTTAATTTCACCATAAGAGCTCACAAATTTTATGATAGTGCATACTGTTACTACTAAAATCTCATTAAGATCTGCAGTTACCTAATTGAAGTATAAAATGATGTGCAATGTTAATGAAATGATAATGACACTCAAAAGTCATTGTGAAGATTTAGAGCAGTAACAAGTTTTAAAGCATCTAAAATTGTATGCCACTATGTATGACAGGCCACTCACTTCATCAATAAATGTTTATTATCTCAATAAAATCAACTTAAATTACTTGGGGGAACAGAACTATATTATATTATATACCTTATATTATATTATATTATATTGGCTATTATATATTATATTATATATATCATATAATATATTATATTATAATATGGGTAACAGATGATAATTTAACTATATGTATTATCTAGTTATAAATGATTATATCAATTAAGCTGATATTTTATATTTATGTACAAATTGATATTATATATTTATTCAATTTTGTCAAAAACACTTATTTAAAGTTAATTAAATGCCCTCTCAAATTTTCATTTATTTTAGACCTATTAAAAGGGACATTTCTGGGTCTTTAATCTAAGGGAACAGAAAAATGATATGAAAAGTTTTCAAACCCACCAAATTAAGGATGAATCTAATACTTTTACTATATATTTTATCCTTGAATTTGTGATCTCACTGTAATATCAAATAAATGGCCCTAAATGTGCATAAACCTGAGAAAGAAATGAACCACTCATTCTGTTGTATAATAACTTTACCTACACAAGGTCTCAAATATCTGTTGATTGATATGTAACACCATTCAATCCTCAGGTCAAAAAATTCTGGGCATTTAATTTCTCTTGTTAAAATATATTTTAACTAATGATATCAGAGACTAGAGGTGATCTAGGAGGCTATAGGGAAAAGCTCATTACCCAGAGCAATAAATGTGGAGATCTAGTATTTGTGAACCATAATGATAGGGTTCTGTTTTGATATGTAATGTATGTAAGTGAAAATCAACATACAGTGTATTTTAGGAAAAATCCATACATTTGAATCTAATATATATTATTGAATATCATCCTGTGATATTCACGGTAAGTCACACTGTGACTTACTTTAGCTTTTATTACATCCTAATTGACAAAAACTTCATGCATACCACTCTATTTCCCTAAAATTATCCCAGTGATGGTAGGACTGTCCTATGCTGTGTTGCCTCATGGTCTATTATAGAGGAACATCCACTGGTCAGAGAGACAGCAGGAAACAAGATTCCCTTCCTCTGACATTCCACCTGAATAGACATTAACCAGCCATCAAACTTTCAATTTCTTATTTTTCTCACCTCTAAAATTACAATAATTAATTGATTCAAGTATTAATTTTGTGAATATTACATAATGGCCATATTTATAGACTGTGAAATAGTTGTAAAGTGACAGTTAGAGACAGAACAAATGAGGCACCTGGTTTTATAAAATTTCATTCTTATGTAAGTGAAACATGAGAAACAAACATAAGAACATATCATCTGCTCTGATGTCCTGTGCAAAAAGAAACTGCTGATGAATTGGTAATTAAAGTCTTACTTGAAGACATATGAATTAAGGGAAGGAGTGAAGATTTATGGTTAAAAGATCACCTAGGGGATAGCAATTGTAGAAGTCCTGAATTGGAAAGTTTTATTATATCTGATTAACACAATGGAGGATATTTGGGACAAGTAAAATGCCATAGAAGATGAAGTAAGAAACAGAGATAGGAAGCACAGCATGAAGGACCTTAAAAGAAAGTGAAAAGCTTAAATTTTCTTCTAAAGTAGTAAAAAGCCATCAGGAACTTTTTTCAAAATAATTAACAGACTTCAGAACAGTTTGGAATTTACAGAAAGATTTAGTGGAAAGTACAGAGCTTTCCTATAACCCCTCAACTCTCCCTGCCACCCACACAATTTGCCTTATTATTAACATCTTGAATTATGTGCTATCTTTGTTACAATTGATGAGCCAAAATTGTTACATTAACTAAATTCCATAGTTTACATTCAGGCTCACTTTCTGTGTTGTATAATCTATGTGTTTTGATAGATGTATAATGGCGTAGATCCCCCATTACAGTGTCATACAGAATAGTTTCATGTGCCTAAACATCCTGTTCTCTACCTGTTCTCTACCTATGCTAAGGGTTCTGTGTAGGAGGCTACACAGAACCCCTAGCAATCAGTAATCATTTTACTATCTCCATAGTTTCGCCTTTTCCAGAATGCCGTATATTTAGAATCATACATTATGTAAGCTTTTCAGCTTGGTTTCTTTCACTTAGCTTTTAAGTTTCTTCCATGTCTTTTCATGGAATGATAACTTGTTTCTTTTTTATTGCTGAATAATATTCCATTGTCTTGATGTACCACAGTTTATTTATCCATTTATTTATTGAAGAACATCTTGGTTACCTCCAAGTTTTAGAAATTATAAATGAAACTGCTATAAATATTCTTGTGCAAGCTTATGGGTGAACAGAAGTTCTCAACTTGTTTCATTAAAAACAAGCAGTGAAATTGCTAGATTGTACATTAAAAGTATGTTTAATTTCATAAGAAACTGTCAAAATGGGTTCCAAAGTGGCTGTACCATTTTGCATCCCCACCAGCAATAAATGCTATTGCACCATAACCTTGTCAGCATTTGGTGTTCTCAGTGTTTTGGATTTTAGCCTCTTTAATAAATGTGTAGTGGTATCTTACTATTGTTTTAATTTTAAATTCTCTGATGATATATGATACTGATCATCTTTTTGTAAGCATATACCATCTGTATTTTTTTCTTAGTGAGATGTCTGTTCAAATATTGTGTTCACTTTTTAATTGTATTGTTTAATTTATTACTCTTATTCTTAAAGAGTAAGTACTCTTACTTAAGAATTTTTAGTGTATTTTAGATACTCTCATCTTACCAGATATGTATTGCAAAGATTTTCTCCCAGTCAGTAGATTCTTTTCATTCTCTCATTTCTGTGTTTTGCAGAACAAAATTTTAATTTTAATGGAGTCCAGTGTATAAATTTTCACTTTCATGGATTATTATTATCTGCATGTGAATATATCATTGTTCCAGCATTATTTATTTATTGAGAAAAATTTCTCCATTGAATTGTCTTTGCTTCTTTGTCAAAGATCAATTCAACATCAGAACCTGTAAAAGGAGCAATCAATTACTTGAGTTCTTGTTTTTCATATGTTAACCCTGCTATATCAAGAAAGAATTATAATGGCAGTGGGAAGAAGATTAAAAGAGATTCTGGAGAATTAGTCAAAAGAAATTGCTAGTATTTTGTGATGTGAGGGTGAAAAAGTAAGAAATTAAAACATAATAATATTTTAACAATGTGAATATAAGGAATGAAGACAGACAACCTCTCTAAGTCGCATTTGGCCCAAGACTCTATGAGTTTAACGTTACCAGGAAATTTGAAATGTGTTAAAATTTGGGTGGGCTTGTTTATTTCTGTTTCTGTTTTTTTTTTTGTTTGAAAACTGTCTTTGTAGGTTAAATTTTCATTTTATTTCACAATTGTTATCATTTAATTATTATGTTATTATACCAACATACCTGGGATAGTTAAGAGACATGAAAAAAGATCCAGTAAAAATGTGTCCTCAAGATATCAGCATATTGAATACCTTACCTTCCTTTTCAAATGACAGTGGCAAGAATGATGAGTAATATTTTGCCTTTGACACTAACTTTGAATGATTCTTACAACATAGATCACAATGTGTTGGTTTCTTCTTAAACTTTAATTAAATAATTTCTCGTAATTATCCAAATGTTAAAAGAAAATGGTACTCATGTAAAGTCTTGTCACGGTGTTAACACTTTTAAAAATACCAAAGAATAAAAAAAACAATAGATTTTACTAGTAAATTCCTCATAAACTGAAACTTGGAAAGAAATTTGTCACACTAATGATAATAATCTTGTACAAAAACATAGTCCACTTATATAATTAGGTAAAATCACATAGGAGAAAGTTACAATTGCTGCAATTTTAAAATGAAATCCCCATCCTCTGGGGAGGAATGGTGTAATCATTACAGCAAGGTTTCTAGAAATATTGCTTTTAATTTTCTTTTTATTTTGGATACAAAAAGACAATAATCTTTGGAAGCCTCTTAGTCAAATCCACTTTAGGTGATAACAAGCATTCCTACAGAAAGTCAGGAAAATGATTCTACCTGGATTGTGGTGGGGCTTTCCTATATTCTTCCCCTTACACCTTTTATATTCTTCCAGATATCTTTTAGGCAATGCTTGTCCTTTTAGGCAATGCTTGTCAAATGATATCTGATTGCCATATTGTTGCAGACATGACATTTACTAAGTTCTACCAACATGTCATTTGCTGTAATAAACATAATCCCTGAATAGGTTTATAAATAATAGCATATTTGCATAGATGACTATATATATAGAGAAGAGTGAGAAAAGAAAATTTTATTTTGTGCAAGTCATGCTTTTATCAAATAAAAGCAATTAAAAACTTTATGCTCTGAGTTATTTTCATTATTTATTTATATATAATGGTGTAAAGAAGGGATAACTCCTCAATATACAGATTCCCTCAGAAAGGTTGTTTTCTCAATTTTCAATGTTGGAGGAAAACATAAAAGTCACATAGTTTCAACTATGAATCCAATCCACAAGGCCCCTCTAAAATGTCTAATTCTGCGGTTCTCAAATCTGGCTCCAGTTTGGATCATCCAGGAATTATTTTTAAATTACTGATACTCAGGTCCTATCCAGAAGAGTTTAATTAGAATATCTTGGGATAAGTCGTGTCCATCAGTGTTTTAAAAACCTCCCCCTGTAGGGATCATTTGGCACCAGAGTTGAGAAGTACTGTTTCAGCTTATGTATGTGCCAACTAGTTAGAATCATTCCCATAACTATTCCCTCGTACTATATGAGCAAGACTAATTATGAAACTCTGAAGTTTCTGAATATTAGTAAAAGTTTGCCCTGGGGATGCCTGGGTGGCTCAGTTGGTTAAGCCACTGCCTTCAGCTCAGGTCATGATCCCAGGGTCCTGGGATTGAGTCCCCCATCAGACTCCTTGTTCAGCGGGAGTTCAGTAAGCCCTTTCCCTAGCAAACAGCCATTTTTTTGTGTATGTGAAAATTATATTAAACAATAATAATAGCCATATAAAGTCTCTGGGAATTATCCTATGTGCTTACAACAACTTGAGAAACAATTTGATTTATTCAATGAAATCTGGTTAAGAACAGCAAATCTGTGACATTTGAGTCACAGCAAATCTGTGACATTTGAGCCATTGAACCTGGTTCTACTCCTCACCCAGTTCTCCCAAGTCCCAGCTCCTTGTTACTGAAATGACTCCCAGCTGCTCTACTTCAAGTGAGTCTGGCAAAGAAGACAGGGCCTTCCACTTTCCTCAACTCCTACTTCATGGCTACAATTTCACTCATTAGGGACAAGCCCCAGTAGCCCTGTGTGGTGACAGCACACTTCCACTCAGGCACCACAGAGTGGACTGGGGCTCTTCATGGTAAAAATTTATGTAAGAAAAGAGTTTCACAGCAATAGGGAATTAAGGTAACAATATGTTAAATGAAACTCAAGTGACCAGAAAACTAATGTAGCTTCCTAAACTGTTAATTCCAGGGAAGAGTATAGAATTTGGAAAACTTTAGGGTTGTTGACAGTTATTCTCCTAAGTGTGTTAAAGTACATCTAGAAATAATATGCACAAATATTTTTAAATAGTTTGAACATACACATTAATACACATATTTAATATATATGACAAAGTAAAATATTCATTTTTATTTTTATTTTTTAACAAATGTAAGCCAGGTCACCACCACTACTATCAATATATATAATATTCCCATGACTCCAGAGTTCCCTTGGGCCCCCATGTTGTCAATCTCCTTCCTAACCCCAGCCCCTGGGAAACACAGATCTAATTTATGTCTCCATAATTTTGAATTTTCTAGAATGTCATTCAATGGAAACATATAGCTATTTGTTTTCTGTGACTAAATGATTTGTTTCATTTAACGTAGTACTTTTGAGATTCATCCATATCACTGTATGTATCAGTAGCTAATTCCTTCTAATGACTGATAGTAGTCTCATGTGTGAAGTATCAAGATTTATCTGTTCATCATTTGTTGAACATTTAGATTGTTTCTAGCTTGGGGCCATTATTCATAAAGGTGTTACAAACATTTACAAATATGTATAGTGTGATAATGGTTTTCTTTTCTTTTTTAATTAAAAAAAAAAATAGGAGAGATGCTGCTGGGTTTTGGTGAGTAAATGTTTAACTTTATACACAATGCCATAAAGTATTTTCTGAAGTGGCTATATTATAAAATAAAAATATTCATTTTAGTATCTATGAAAGAACTTTACATATCCTGGAACTGCTTACCTTGTTAAACACGAGGGAAGGTTACTTCAGGACTTTCGTGGAAGAGAATGCCTTAAAGAACATATCTCCCCTTGCCACAGTCACCTTTCTGCAGAGAAGTAATTGTAGTTTAGACTCAGTTACTCTGTTTATTCATAAGACTTCCTTAAAAAATAAGAAAAGTGGCCACAGCAACTGGAAGCTCATTTTTTTCATCTTTTTACCCTAGATTTTTTTTTTCCTATTTTAGGTGATAGCACACCCAAATTCTGTTTTATATCACACACACACACACACACACACACACACACACACACGATGTGCCTGTATTTCTAGCCCCTCTCACTTCCTAGAAGGTAGACCTTCTCTAACAGCCCAATGCTAAGTATTCTAGTCCAGATTTTGAAAACAAAAGAGAAAGTAAAGACCATGGAGATGGGAGGAAGTTCACAAGGAAATGCCAAGTGAAATTACTCTGTATAATGAAGGAGAAGAAGGGAGAAACAATCTGAGAAGTGCCTGAGAGAATTTGGGAAGAAGAGAAAGAATATTGGAACTATTTAGCAGTATTATGACTGAAGAGTCCCAACAATGTTTTTGGCAGGTGTGAGTAGAGACTGAAATTCCTTTTAAATTACTTTCTGGCTTCTGCAGTCCATTTCTCTGCAGATGATGTCACTTAAAACGGAATCACTGTTCACTGGTTGGTGGCTCCAACTGGATGACAGTTGTGAAAAACAGAATCCCTGTGAATATGTATGTGTATAGGAGGGAGAACTAATTTGTGTGATGCTGTTAAACTCATTTTTTACTTTTTAATTCTCTTTAAAGGTACCACACATCTATTACTTTGGAGGCTGCAGAGCATCTGTCTTTGAAGTCAGACAACACTCAGTTAGTACTTGCAGTTCATTAACTGTGTGACATTGGACTAGTTCTTTAACTCATTTCTCTCACCTTAAAATGCATTAATAAGAGATTAACTCTCAGACCTCTGTTGGGTTTTAAATGAAATAATGTAATGAAATGCTTACTAAATTTCTGGAATATAATAAAAGTAAAGCAATAATAGTTATTATTGGCTGTTGATTGATTTTTATGGAAAAAAAAAAAAGGAACAACAGGGCTCCTAGATGGCTAAGTCAGTTCAACGTCTGACTCTTCATGCTCCATAATCAGCAGAGTCTGCTTGAAATGCTCTCCCTCTGCCCCTCCCCACATTTGCATGTTCTCTCTAAACAAATAAATGAAATCTTTAAAAAAAAAATGAAGAAAAAAAACACCAAAAAAGAATGACACAGAGAGAGACATAAGGGTTGATAAGAGAAAACTTCCTGAAAAATAATGCTTAATGTCTGAAAAATGTGTTTGGATAGGTGAATGATGGATTGATTGCATTCACAGAAACTTTTCACAATCCTATTTATATTGTGAGTGTTTAATGTCGATGATATTAAAAATATTTCAAAGGGACAACTACTTTCATTAAGTTTTTCTCTTCCACATCTCAGTGCTTTCCTATTTAAACATCTTTCATTCTATAGAAATACTAATGCTCTTCACAATTTAATGATGATTAATGTAGATAAAATATTCTTTATAATGTACAGTTAGAAGAAATATCTAAATAAAAGGTCAGAGTATTTTTTATTTTAGCTTTGTTGCCAACTCTACATATAAATTTTACCAATCTTCCTTAAAACATTCTTTCAGTATGCTTAATGTAAATTATTTATTATAAAACAATATAAATAATTAAAATGTATGATCTAGCTACTGGCTTGTTATGTTTTGTGTCTTGTTAAGGTTAATGATTAAAAAGGCCTCATGTAAATGACTGTTTATGGCTTGGTACAGATGCATTTACTCTTTTGTTTCAGATAAAATTGTTAGTTATCTAATAAAAAATAAAATAAACAAGAATCCTATGCTTAGTAATAAGACTGAAATAGTATTTGGACTAATACTTTTTCTGAAAACAACTAAAATACTGGATTACATATATTTTAGCAGCTTTTTACAACATCAAATTATAGTTAAGATAGAAAGAAATAGGGGTGCTTGGGTGGCTCAGTCAATTAAGGGCCTACCTTCAGCTTGGGTCATGATCTCGGGGTCCTAAAATCAAGCCTCATGTAGGGCTCCCTCCTTCTCCCCTTCCTCTGCCACCCTCCCTCCCCCTGGTAGTGCTCTCTTGCTTGCTCGCTTTCTCCCAGATAAATAAATAAATAAATAAATAAATAAATAAAATCTTAAAAAAGGAAGAAATAATTGTGCCAGTATTTAATGTAAAGCAGGGGTCTAGGAAGTAAGGAGAGTATTAAACTCCTTTAAGCCGAGAACGTTTTCAGAACCTAGAAATCAATAACTTGAGTGCCCAGATTAAAAACAACAAACCAAAGGTGCTTACATAGGAAGTATAAAGGAGCACACATTCCCATCAAGGGTGATCTGACAGCGAACTTGCCATACAACCATACCCCAAATGACTGCAAGGAAAGTTGTCTAGGAGCTAAGAAAATCAGAGGGAAAATGATATGAAATTGTAACCCATATTCACCCCTCACAAGGATTACCACCGACATTGCTATTACCTGGGCATTTAAAGACCTTAAGCCACAAATGTAATCTAAAATTTTCTAAAGAGGTGATCCTGCAGTTCTACACTGAAGGCATGCATGTCTATACTAAATGAATTTCCTATTGTGCACCTAGGTGAATTTCCACAACTTGTTACAAGGTAAGCAAAAAGTTCAATAAACAATCTTAACAAAGCATTGTGGTAAGCGCCAAACAATAGATAGGACTAATAAACCAGCAAAAATTTTTAGGTATTTTAGAAATAATCAGATAACCATAATGTAATCATGGTCACTATATTTAAAGAAATAAAATATGTGCTTGTGAATTTTTTTTTAAAGATTTTATTTATTTATTTGACAGAGATACAGCAAGAGTAGGATCACTAGCAGGGGAACTGGGAGAGGGAGAAGCAGGCTTCCTGCCAAGCAGGGAGCCCGATTCGGGGCTCGATCCCGGGACCCTGCGATCATGATCTGAGCTGAAACAGACGCTTAATGACTGAGCCACCCAGGTGCCCGCTTGTGAATATTATTAACAGGAAGTTGGAAACATTGAAAATCATCAGATTTTAAAGAGAATTTAATACAATTTCAAGAAATGAAAATATCACAATTATAAAGTTATGAACTAAATTTAAATTTTAAAACCTCTATTTAAAGATATGAAGATCGGAAAATGCTGAAGAGAGAATTAAACAACTGGAGGATTGATCTAACAAATTATGTAGAATGCAGCACAGAGGGGCAAAGAAGTGGGAACTATTGTGAACTAAGGACTATGGAGGAAAGTGTTGGAACATCTGACATATATCTAACAGGAATCCTGGAAAAGAAAAAGAACAAAACAGAATCTGTGAAGACACCTAATCATATATTAATGAAAACCAGTGAATTGCAGACAAGGATAAGAAAAGTTTTACCTCCATATAGTGAAACCGCAAAAAGATAAGATATAAAAAAAGAAACCTCTAAAAGTATGCAGAAGGGAAAAAAGACAAAAATACCTTCAAAGGAGTGACAGTTTGGCTGTAGAAGGTAGAAGCCAGAGGTCAATGCAACTATATGTAAACCATAGTATGGTATATCTTAATTAGCTGAGGGATTAGGTTTAAACAAATTTCATAACACATTCTAAAAAAATAATTTGGTAACTATTATGGGTTGAATTATGTTGCCTGAAAAGGATACAATGACATCTTCACTTATGGTTGTTGCAGATGTCATTAGTTGAGATGAGGTCACACTGAAGTAGAGTGGACACCAATGTGTGCACATGTGAATAAACAGAGACACAAGGAGAATACCAAAGAAAAGGCAGAGAATAGAGTTAATGCAGCTGAAAACCAAGAAATGCTAAAGTTTGCCAGCAAGTCATCAGTAGCTAAGAAGAGGCAGGGAAGGATTTTCTTAGTTTTCAGAGAGAGTGTGGTTCCCCATTACATAATACTGAACTTCTAACCTCCAGAACAATGAAACAATAAATTTCTGTTGTTTTTAAGCCATCTGGTTAATGATACTTTGCAGAGCTGTCCTAGGTAACAAACACAGTAACTTAGTCAGTTACAGAGATGTGATATTGAGTATTTCTTACAACTCTGTTAAAAGAGATTTTGTTATTATTAAATGGTTGTTATTAAATGAAATTGCTGGGTTCCTGAATGGCTCAATAGGTTAACTGTCTGCCTTCCGCTTAGGTCATGACGCCAGGGTTCTGGGATCAAGTCTCGTATCAGGCTCCCTCCTCAGTGGGGAGCCTGCTTTTCCCTCTCCTTCTGCCCCTCCCCCCAGCTCATGCCTCTCTCTTTCTCTCTCTCTCTTTTACTTACTCTCTCACTTGCTCTCAAATAAATAAATAAATAATCTGGAAAAAAAAAAGGAGAAAAGAAAGAAATGGAATTGCTGGTACTTCCCTAATGTTGTTAGCAAAAGTTCCTACTGTGGAGGCTACAAATGATAGTATGAGTATCATTTTAATGATATCATGAATTAATTAATAAGAACCATATTAGACAAAAGATGACACTAATATTTCCAAAATCAAAATCCAAAAATATTTCCAAAAATCAACAAATAAATTAGATTATATTAGAATGATTTGATCAATAATTTACACTAATAACTTATATGACTGGGTTAGTAGTTCCATATATATTAAATGTTATTAAATTATGGAGCTAAATTACTATATTACTAAAACTGAGTATATCAGTGTCATTTATTTATAAATGTATAATTGTCATTATTTATTATATATTATATATTTATATATATTATATATAATATATTATATATTATATATTTATATATTATATATATTTTTATATATTTATTATTATATTATATATAATATATTATATATTATATTATATATAAATATTATATATATTTATATATATTTATAAATATATTTGTTTTTATAGTCCTAAATATTTTATAGTCCTAAAATATTTTGAATACCATTCATATGTATTGTGCAATGAATACATTCAAATGTATTGTGCAAATAGATATGCCACAACTTTTAAATTGGAAACAAATGCTGATTGTAAAAATTACTATAAGAAATAGAAAACATGAATAATATTATAACTATTAAAGGAATTGAATAGTCAATAGTTAATTTAAAGGGTTTTTTTCTTCCTTTTTTTTCCTTCTGGATATTTTAGAGAATTTTCTTTGTATCTTAACATTTTTTAGCAGTTTTGCTATACACTTTTAGGGATATAATTTTTCTGTCTTGCCTGAGGTTCATTGGGTTCCATGAATGTGTGATTAGGTCTTCAATTGACAACTGAATTATAGTTAATATTCAAGAAATTTACTAGTACTCAATAGTCAATTGAATAGTCATAAAACCCTAGTGCAGTAAGATTCTTAGAGTAAATTTAACAGAATTAAAATAAGAAATTATTCTAAACCTATAGAAACTTTTCTAGATAATAGAAAACGGGGATGGAGATATTCTCAAATAGACAGAAACTTGACACCAAAACCCAACAAGGTCAACATGAGACAGGAAAACTACAGCCTAATCTCAATCTTAGAGATGCACTGGGTGTATATGGAAAATCATAGACATAGTATTATTAAACCAAATTCATCAATGTATAAAAATGATAATGTATCATGTCCAAGTTTATTTTTCTCCTCCAGAAATTGAAGTTTGATTTAACATTAGAAAGTTAATAAAGGTAATTCAACATAAAGCAAAATAAAGGAATATAATCACATCTTCTCTCTAGAATTAGAAAAAACATTTGATAAAATTTAGTTTTTATTATAAAAACTCATAGAGAAATAGGAATATAACGTGAGTTGCTTAACTTGATAAACTAAAACCCCAAAACTATGATAAAAATCAAGGTTAATAATGAAATATTAAAATATTTCTCTCTCCATTTGGATGAAAGACAAAGTTATACACCTGTTTATCTGCTTTTGGATGGTTGCAACTCTGTAAAATACATTTCTCTTTTACTAGGTGAATCTCTATTAGATTTTATCCTACATTCTTATGAATATCCTTTACTCTAATTCTAGTAGTGGTTTTATAAGTTTCTTGAAGATTTCCTTTTTGTTTGTTTCTTAAAATTTTCAATGCAAAAACAGTGTCTTCCGTGATAAACACAGTTTTAATTCTTCCATTCTAATATCTATGTTTTCTATATTCACCCTGTAGCACTAGCTAATGCCCCTCACAACAATATTTAATAGAAGTGACAACATTAGGCACTCTTGCCTTCTTTTCAATCACAAAGGGGAAATATTCAGTATTTCACCATTATATACAGTGTTAGCTATTGTTTGTTTTTAAAGATGTACGTTTTTAGACTGTGGAAATTTTTTTTCAACTCCTACTTTGCTGAAAACTTTTATTATGAATAAAGTTTTAATTTTACCAGATGATTTTTGTCCAATCTTTGTGATGAGCAATTGTTTTTTCCCCTTAATTTTGTTAAGGTGGAAAAGTATGCTGATTAAATTTTTGATGATTAAACAATCTTGATTTCTTGGATTCAATTCCAATGGTCATCATATACTTTTCATTCCAAATTTTGGATTCTACTTGACAATATTTTGCCAAGGATTTTTTGAGACTGTGTTTCTGGGGAAAATTTGTCTATAAGATTCTTGTCTTGTAATGACTTGGGCTTTAATATCAAATATATTCTGATTTGTAAATATTATTGGGAGATACCTCACCCCCCTGCAAAGCAGACCTTGTAGGCCATATGTTGTAGATATCACCAATAACATGGAAGTGCTCAGCCTGATATTAAAAGGAGTGAGACTTGAGGAAACAGTAGGGCATAGTAGAAATGAACAAGCACAGATTTTATTGTCAGATAATTATAAAAATCATAGTGTCAGCACCTAACAGCTCTCTTATCTTGGTTGATGATCCTGAAACATTCTCCAGTAGATTTCCTACATGCAAGTATCCTTCTCATAGTCTGATTTCTGGAGAACATAATCTGTGACCAGAAATGAATGTAAGTTTGTTAGGGTTGTGGGAACAAAGTCTAGTCATTTCTGTTGTTTATGTGAACAAACACAAAGGTTATAGAAGGAATAAGAGTTAGAGACACTTCAAAATCAGTGAGACAACCAGTCCAGGAAAGAGATTGGGACTGGCAGAGCTGAACATTAGTTCTCAGGGGTGAAGAGAACTTCAATTCTCTTGTTCTCTCAAGTTCTCTTGAAGAGAACTTCAATTTCAGCACCCCCCCCAACAACCATCTTTGTAGAAACAATTACTCCAGCAGAGGCTACCAGCCAACCAGACAGAGCCTTGTGAGTTCCGGAATACTTCCCCACCACTGACCAGTTATGAAGAGAGACTTTTGCTTGTTATATTCCCCTTCAGAGCCCAAGAGCAGAGAACCCAGCTCTCAGGTGAGGAGGGGCATCCCTCCCAATTCACACCACCTATAACCTGCTTATTACAAGCAGAGATGACCTGTACTGCAGTGCAGAATAAGGGATAATCTCTGAAAAAAGCTCAAGATTCGAAAATTTTAATAGAAAAGACTGAGTTCTAAATATGAAAACTATTCCACTGTAGTAACCAAGTGCAACTGAAATTTTATGGAATGTATCAAAAGGGTGTGATAAAGGCTCCCAGCATGTAGTGAAAAGAAGAGGTTCAATAGACACATTATTGAGGGACAGTTGTTAAGAAAAATTTTCCATATTTATTTTTAAAAAATCACTGGAAAGGGGTTTGTCCCTCATTTTCTAAGAATGTTTATGAAAAGTTGCCATTTTTTTCTTCCATAAACATTTCACCAACAAAAGCATCCATATGTGGAAATCTGTGTAAGAATTTTTTTAATTTACTAATTCAGTCTTTTGTTAGGTATAAAACTATTAAGGCTATCCAACTTTTCCATTTATCTTTATGTTTTTGTTAATCTGGGTATTTCTAAGAGATTTTTCTATTTCACTTAATTATTGCTGTAAGGTATTTTCTTCTTTTCCTTTCAGATATAGAGATATACCTAGTTTAATTATTTTTTTTTTAAGATTTTTTTTATTTGACAGAGCAAGATCACAAGTAGGCAGAGAGGCCTAGAGAGAGGCCGAGAGAGAGAGAGAGAGAGAGAGAGAGGAGGAAGCAGGCTCCCTGCCAAGCAGAGAGCCCGATGCAGGACTCGATCCAGGACCCCGAGATCACGACCCGAGCCGAAGGCAGAGGCCCAACCCACTGAGCCACCCAGGCACCCCTAATTCTTTTTTTTTTTAAGATTTTTTTTTAATTTATTTATTTGTTAGAGAGAGAGAGCGAGAAAGCACAGGCAGACCGAGTGGTAGGCAGAGGCAGAGGGAGAAGCAGGCTCCCTGCTGAGCAAGGAGCCCGATGTGGGACTCGATCCCAGGACCCTGGGATCATGACCTGAGCCGAAGGCAGCCGCTTAACCAACTGAGCCAACCAGGTGTCCCTACCTAGTTTAATTCTTGATACTATCATTTCCTTTCTCTCTTTTTTCTCCTTCACTTTTATTTCTAAAGATTTTATTTATTTATTTGACAGAGAGAGAGATCACAGGTAAGTAGAGAGGGAGGCGGTGGGGATGGGGGGGGGGAGGTGAAGCAGGCTCCCCACTAAGTAGAGAGCCGGATGTAAGGCTCAATCCCAGGACCTTGAGATCATGACCTGAGCCAAAGGCAGACATTTAACTGACTGAGCCACCCAGGCACCCCAAAAAACACTTTTATAGTTCACTTATGACCGATGACATTTTAAAAGGACATTCACAAAAAATCTATATCTAATATTTTGCTTAATTGTGAAAGACCCAATGTCTTCTCTCTAATATTAGGAACAAATTGAGGATCTTTACGGTCACCATTTCTATCCAACAATTTCTATTTTATTGAACCTAGCCAGTTCAATGAAGCAAAAATAAATAAATAAATAAATAGCTACTTAGATTGTTTAAAAAATAATAATAATAATTAGATCATCACAACCCATGCAAAAACTAAAGATTTACTAAAATAGATATTCCAAAATTTTAATTGAAATTCTATCTTTTGTAATAGGTGTCAGCAAACTATAGCCAGGGGACCAAATATGGCTTGCCACATATTGTTAAAATTAACTTCCATTGAAACACAGCCTTGTTCTTTTTGTTTACATATTACCATGGTTGCTTTTGCATTACAACAGGGAGAGTTGAGTAGTTGAGATAAAGACCTACAGCTTGTAAACCCTAACATAGTTACTGTTGACCTTTAATTTTTTTTTAAGATTTTATTTATTTGAAAGAGAGAGAGAGACCCACAAGCAGGGGAGTGGCAGAGGAGAGAGAGAAGCAAACTCCCCACTGACCAGAGAGCCCGATGTCGGGCTCAATTCCAGGACCCTGGGATTATGACCTGTGCAGTGTAGGTAGACACTTAACCGACTGAGCCATCCCGGCTCCCCTACTATTGACCTTTTACAGAAAAAGTTAGCCAACCCCTGTTCTGTTCTGTATAATATATGCCATAATCATATCGATAAAATATAACTAATGAAAGAGATACCAAACTCCTCGGGTTAGATATAGCATCCTTTTCTCTCTAACAATTTATTTTCATCCATGATATTCATATTAAGTCCCTGAACAAACTTAAGTCTAATACCTTATTATACTATGCCTAGCAATGTACTCTGGAAGGAATAATTAATGCACTGTTTCTTCCAATTTTACTTATATTTGAGTGATAACATTAGGAATCTTTACTGGTGTACAAGGTACCCCAAAGGCATGAGGCCGGAGGAATTGATGTTTCCTGACAAGGTAAGTTGAGGCTCTGTAGGGAAATTGATTATTTGATGAATAGAGTTTTACCAGCTGGATAAGAAAGATGAGGTAACGAAGGCATGGCATGACGTATCAGCAACAGCCAGAGTGTGAACATGCTAAAGCTTGGTGTCCTGTATCCTTCACCTCGCCTCTCACATTCCCACAGACCACTGCTCACATATATGCATAATTCTTCATACAGCCACTTCATCCAGCTTCATTTGTAGTTTTACTACCTTATTTTTCATGGCCCTACCCTCTGTTTAATAAGTACATGGACTTTCTTTTTAAGAAAAAAAAAGCCTTCTTTTATTTTAACCAATTCTGTGATTTAATTCTTTTTTTTTTCTCCTCTTATAAGGGAAAGGTAAAGCTGACCAGTTATCAAAAAAAAATTTCAAATTCTTTTTCTTGGGTGGACTACCATCAATGTGCTTTCATGCAGCAAATCTCCAAGGTCCTAGGAGCCACTTCCAGACCCTGAAGCTCTTCTCCAGTCAAAAGACTCCTCTGCCTCCAGGAACTCCAAATGCTTCTGTCTTCTTCGGAGGACTTCTGGAATAGGTCATGGATGTTCTGCTGCTCTGAATCCCTGTAGAAGTAGTGGCTTCTGTCATTTCTGAAAAACTGATCTCAGAAAGCCCAGATTCACTTAGAACTTTAATCTCTTGAATCAAGGGGCAAAGGTAGCATCAGTCTTGCCTCTCCCCACAAGGTAAAGGGTGCTCCCAGAGCTCCACTGTCCACGACAGTGTAGTCACTCCTCAACCTGGGTCAGCTCTCTTGGCTCCCAAAGCAGCTCAGTGAATACCACCAGGTCAGCTAGGGTAAGAGGAGGCCCACATTGGTGGCAGTGATGGACAGCACAGCCATGGCGTGCCTCTCAGACAGCTGCAACTACGGGCACAGATCTGTCAGGCTCCCTGTGGTTGCTTTGTTGTGATTATTTTTTCTTTCTTTGGTTCAGTTTCAGAAACACATTTTAAACTATGCATTGCCCAAGCACATTGAATATAAGGAATTATAATTTAAACTATTTCTTTAAATAAAACATTGAATCTTAAAAAAATACTTAAACATCACTTAAGGAGCCAAATCATAAGCTGGTTATTTTAAATACAATTTATGGTGGTATTTGAGTTCTCAATTTTGTTCAAGAAAGAAATGGGCATTGTACATGGCTACATGGTTTGATTGCAAAGATTAATTAATGTTTGTTATCTGTGGTGATTCATACTTTTCACAGCAGTCTTTTTCAAATTGTGATTCCAGCAAAAATTGTTATCTAATAAAAGGATATTAATTGGCATGCTGTTTAATGAATGAATTAATGCATAACATGTAGATAAATAAGGATAAAGAATTCTCATATTTTATCATCTATTTTTTTATCATATATACTGCTAGTTTGTTCATTAAAGCCTCTGAAAAATACCCAAGACTATTGATTTGGTTCAACTCAACAGTTGCTAAACTCATATGACCATGGAAATATTTTTGACTTTCCAAAGTCCTTTTTGACTTCAAAAAAATGAAATTAGGAAACACAACTCTACTACTTTTTATTGTCCATATTCCACAGTCTGTGGTTTTTAAGAAAAGTTTCTATTTTCTCTTACCTATTAAATTTATTTTTCCTGTGTCTACAATTCTTAAACCTTGAAATTCTTTATTTTTCTTTTTAAAGATTTTATTTATTCATCTGAGAGAGAGAGAGAGCATGAGGAGGGTAAGGGCAGGGAGAGGGAGAAGCAGTCTCCTTGCTGAGGCTTAATCCCAGGACCCTGGGATCATGACCTGAGCTGAAGGCAGACACTCAACTAACTGGGCCACCCACATGCCCCCAAATTATTTCTTTTCGTGCACTATTATTTTGTAACACACCTTCTTCTTACATATTTATCAAAAGTACCTATAATTTTTGGAATTACATAGAATAAGATATAGTTGCTTTCAATTTTTGTGTTTAACAAATTTTAATGCATTATTTCATTATCCTCTAGCCAATTGTAGTTATATAAATAACTTCATTTGCATGAAGCACATAGCAGTTTATTGGCTTAACTCCAGTGTTTTGTTTGTTAGGTTTTTTGTAAATAATCTTATTTAGGCAAAAGGTATGTGGTAACATGTTAACAAAGAGAACTAGAAATATCTGAACATAGTATTTGATCAATAACATTTAGTTAAATGATAAACTAGTCCATATCTACAGATTTTTCTCAATTTAAAATAATGGGTTGTTTTCTGTTTAGCCTTGTGTGGTACTCTTTAAGTAAGTTAGACAGATTAAAATGATCCCCTCTTCATATTTTTAACCTAAGAAATTTTAATATCTATTCACGAACTCAATGAAAGGCCTCAGTGAGCTCCTTGCTTCTCTGTTTCTCGTAATTCTCTAATGGACAATGGAGGCTCGAAGCTGATGGAAGGCAGCAGGTTTGGGACCAACTCCAAATTTCTGCCATTTCCTTTAGTTGTGTCTTTTCTCAGAGCTTGGCCTTCTCTCTCAAGAGCTGTTTTTCTTTCAGAGCCAGTTTCATTTTCTCTTAATCCATTACTTTCTTCCCTCTCAGAGGCCTATCTATACTATTCTCTGATGAGTATCCAATCCCAAAGACTAGTGTCTGCTTAATAGGACTTATTCACTTACTCCTCAGGTCTTTTCTGCTTCCCTTAACTCCTTCCTAAATCCCTGCTGTCTTTTCTTTCTAAATTTTTACTTTCCTGGAATCTGAGTGGCAAGTTCCACTTATGAAGTGCTACAGAAATACAACTTGTATTCATCCCTGGGTCACTTCTGTGCAGGGACAGTGGTATGTTCTGACTTCAGAAACAATCTGCCTTTTTAGAGGCCAGACATGATTCAGTCCTGTAATTCTTTAATTGTGTGGCTATTAGAGTTCACTTCTGACAGCTATGTGTACCACCCCTTTCCTCCTTCTCCTCCTTTTCCTTCTTCCTCTTATTCTTCCACTTCCTCTTCTTCTTCCTCTTCTTCTCCTTCTCATTCTACTTCTCCCTCTCTCTCCCTCTCCTTCTCCTCCTTTTTCTTCTTCTTCTTCTTCTTCCTCTTCTTCTTCTTCTTTTTTTTTTTTTGGCTGGATACAGTGTACATTATTGATGGTACATGACAAGGTAGGGCTACCCAAGCCCTTCCCCTCCTTCAAGAAACTGTGTAGAGGGGAATGATGAATTAGGGTAAGGACTCCCCAGCAGCTCTTCCTCTTCTTCTCCTTCCTCTCTTGCTTTCACTGTTGCTGGTAGTCCAGGGGTCTCTCTCCTTGGAGACCTTGTGGACCTTAATGTCCGCCACCCAGGTGCTATAAATTAATTGTCAGACCAGGAAATGAGCTTGACAAAGTAGTTATTGAGGGCAATGCAGCCCCAGCATCAAGGGTGGAAGAGTGGGTGTCGCTGTTGAAGTTGCATGAGACAACCTGGTCCTCAATTAGCCCAGGATGCCCTTGAGAGGACCCTCTGATGCCTACTTCACCATTTGGTGAATTTGGAAGCTTTCTCCAGGTGGCAGGTTGATCCAAGACTGACACCTTGGGGGTGGGCGTATGGGGGCACTGAAGGCCATGGCAGTGAACTTCCCATTCAGCTCAGGGATGACTTTGCCTATAGCCTTGGCAGTGTCAGTAGAAGCAGGGATGATGTTCTTTTGGGCAACCCCTGAACCATCATGGCATGCATGATTCCAGAGGGGCTTTCCACAGTCTTCTGGGTGGCAGTGATGGCATGGACTGTGGTCATGAGTCCCTCCGCAATGCTGAAGTTGTTATGGATAACCTTGGTCAGAGGGACCAAGCATTTGGTGGTGCAGGAGGTATTGTGACAATCTTGAGGGAGTTGTCATACTTTTCATGGTTCACACCCATTACAAACATGGGAGCATCAGCAGGAGCAGAGATAATGACTATCTTGGCCCCACCCTTCAACTGAGCCCCAGCCTTCTCCAAAGTGGTGAAGACTCCACTGGACTCCTCAACATACTGAGCAACAGCATCACCCATTTGATATTGGCAAGTTCTCACTCTGGGAAGATATAGATGGGCTTTCCATTGATGACCCGTTTCCCATTTTCATCCTTGACTATGTCATGGAATTTGCTGTGGGTGCAATCAACCTGGAATATGTAGAACATGTAGTTGAGGTCAATGAAGGATGATTGATGACAAAAATTTCCACTTAGTCAGAGCTAAAAGCAGCCCTAGTGACCAGGTGCTGAATCTGGCCAAATTTGTTTATTCCAACCTTCACTACTGTGTCTCAAGGATGCAACTTGTATTTCACCAGAAGATATAGTTGTCTGTTGAAGGAGAAGCAGAGAGCCTGGTCCTTTTCTTCTTATGTGTGTGTTTATTTTCTTTCATTTTTCTTTGTAGTTATCAAAATGATGCAGACCTGCCTTCCATAGATTGCATTTTCATGCTGTTGATTGTTTCTTTTGCTGTGCAGAAATTTGTTAGTTTGATGTAGTTCTACTTCTTTATTTATGTTGTTATTAACTATAGTTTTGCAGTTATATCCCTGAAATCATTATGGAGACCAATGTCATGAAACTTTTACCCAAAGTTTTACTCTAGGAATTTTAGAGATTTCGATATTAAATTTAAATTTTCAATCCATGTTGAGTTGACTTTTGTGTATGTGTAATAATGGGTCTAATTTCATTCTTTTGGGTGTGGGTATCTAGTTTTCCCAACACAATTTGTTGAAGAGATGATATTTTCCTCATTTCGTATTTCTGGCACTGTCAAAAATCAGTTGACTATATAAATGTGAGTTGATTAATCATAATATTGAAAAAATGGAAAGGCCCCCATGCACAGTTCACCGTCCTTTGACACAATATGTAAAATAGCACAGATTATCTCTTCCTTATCAATGTTCATTCTATCATCTTCCAGAAAAGTGTTCATAAACTGTGTTTTATTCCTTTTTTATACCTTAATAATACGCTTCTGAATGTATGCTTTTTAATTTAATAGTACATTTTCCTATTTTACTGGGCCATTATATCATGTGTTACCTATTTACAGTAAATTCTAAATACATTCCTCCATGTTTGTTTATCAGTAGGTGTCTAAAAATTTCTTTTCTATAGCCATCACTATATTTAGCAGGAGAAAATAAAAGGAAGCTTCATTCTAACCTTTACCTCAATAAAATTTTTACGTACTAACTTTGAAAAAACAAATTAAGGCATTAATAAATAGAAATTTCTATCTGCGCAGACTAACAACTTACTAACAGCATATAAATATTGCTAGGTCACAGAGTTAGATTTCTGTATCTTAGTGATTGTTTTTACTGTGCCTACTCTGCTCCTCAATATTATTGCTGCTTTACTGTAGAAAACTTCAGAGACTTTTTCATGCCTCAGTACTTGATAAATGTGAGGATAAGTTATAAAATGGCCCTTTGAAACTTTAAAGCATTACATTTTAAAACTCATCATGTTGTATAATATATTGAGAGGAATAAAATTATCCATGAAGGGAAAATGTGAAATTAGAGAAATATATCACAAATTATCCATAAATTTGGTTATGCTTTACTCAAAGTAAAATATACCTCTTTCTTTTGTCCACATTCCAGAATATCCAAGATGTGATTAAAACTGGTGGATGTGTTTGCACCACATTCTGATTTTACCTGAATGAAAGTATATTTTGATGTCTTTTGCTATATAACAATGATTATAATTTAGAACTAAATAAACATATTTTAAGCAACAACAAAATATCAATAAAGCTTTAAAGCAGAACCTTTTATTAATTGGCTAAATAAATTGTAGGCAAATGGAAATTCTACTTGTACTTGTGGTAAACATATAATGTGCCATATATACTATGCACATAAACTTACGGTAGTAAGTCTGAATCACACTGTGAACCCATTTAATAAGCTAATTACTAAGTCTTGCTTTGTACTTATTAGAAACAAAATATATTGGTAGGGGCTGAAATGTATCTACTGTCCATTTGCTGTCTTCAAGGAGCAGCCATTTTATTTGAGAGGTTAAGGAAGCCGTAGAAAGAAGAACCCACTTCAACATCCATAACCATAGTCCTTCCCCAGAAGATGATTATTCATCCTGACTATGTTTAACTCAGGTGTGAAAAAATAATGTGTTTTCATGAAATATGAACAGAAGTGATATGTGTCACTTCTTGTCAGAAATTTTAAGAAATAAAAACTGATTTTCTATTATTCCTTTGTCCTCTGCTTAGAAAACTGTATATTCTGCAGCCCCAAATTATTCCATCATCCTGAGCGATATGTAGCAGACATACAGTGTGGGAAAGGAACACACTTGGTTTTGAAGAACATTGAGATTTTTTTTTAAATTAAAGATTTATTTATTTGAGAAAGAGAGGGAGAGAGCAAGCAGAGGGAGGGGCAGAGAGAGTGGGAGAGAGAATCTTAAGCAGACTCCACACTGAGGGCAGAGTCCACTTAGGGCTTGATCTCATGGCCCTGAGATCTTGACATGAGCTAAAATTGAGAGTGTGATGTTTAACTAACTGAGCCACTCAGGCAGCCCAATAAGAATACCACTGAGATTTTAGAATTCTTAATACAGAATAACCAGGAACATCATAACAAATGAGATCAATGTGAAATACATAATCATTGTGAGTTCTTTATAATATTTTACATCTTTTTTTTCAAATATCAAAAGAAACGTGTTTATAGCAATAGATTTAAGCAACACAGATCGGTCTATGTTTTACCCTAAGATAAATGTGATTATTTCTTTCCTTTATCCCAAGTTTACTCAAAAGCAAAACACCATGACTTAAAATTCATCTTTCTAAATAGATGCTATATTTATACAACCAGGTGCAAATACATAGGGTATTTATTTACACAACATTGTGTCATATTCCTTATATTGATCTGCAACTTTTCTCTATTTCTGTCTTTTAAGGGATGTATATGATTCTCCACACGAGATATTCACAGTTACATGTCTTAGCATTGGGTCTTCCTACCAAGTATATAATCCACTTTCTATAATATATTTTTATAGAAGTTTATAATATTTAATAGAAATTTATAAAAATATTTCTCTGGGTAATAATGTATACATAGATTCATATTTAAATATATAGGAACACATACAGACTTTCCAATAAAATTGCACATATTTTACAATCTCCAAAGATTAGAATGTCATCATATAATTATTAAAATGACAGAATAGTTTTTTATAGAGGTGCCTGGTGGCTCAGTCAGTTGATGGTCTGACTCTTGGTTTTGGCTCAGGTCATGATCTCAGGGTCATGGGATTGAACCCCACGTTGGTCTCTGCTCTCAGCTCAGAGTCTGTCATTCTCCTTTTGCTCCTCTTCCCTGCTTACTCTCTCTTGCTTTCTTTAAAATAAATAAATAAATAAGATATTTTTTTAAAAAAAGAATAGTTTTCTTATCATCTTTGGGTCACATTTTCTTCTTGAATTATAATTTGATTCTTTCTGTAAAATTATGAGCAAGACCTAAAGAGAATAAGAATAACATACTCTTTCCTACCATTGTTTAGCAAAAAGTCTTGAAATATGTAAAAGGTCAAGTGGAAAGCAAAAGGTAATTTTAATACTGACTACAAATTATACCCTTTTACAAAAAACATTTCAGTTGAAACCATCATGTAGAGAAAAATTCACCAACAATACAAAGAAAAGTAGAAAGATCTGGATTAAAAATAACTTCTCTTCATTTATGTTAGAGAAAGTAAGAGTATTGAAAGAATGGGCTGAGTTATTGAGAGCACCAATTAAGAAGCTCAAGTCAAATCCAGAAACTGGATTAAAGAGTGGCTCATAGAGTGGGAGATAGAGGAAGGGCTTTAAAAACAAACAGGAACAATGAAAATAAAGATGAAATTCTAAAACTACATGGATAAAACACTTTAAAAACATGAAATACCAAAGATGGCAGAGGATTAGCAGGCTGAGATGACATCAGATAGCAGGAGTTCAGCTAGATAGTTATCAAACCATTCCAAACACCTAGAAATCCAATAGGAGATTGGAGAGAAGAAGAGCAGCAATTCTAGAAACAGAAAATTGACCACGTTCTAAAAGGTAGGACCTGCAGAGAAGTGAATCTGAAGCTACAGAAGATAGAACATGGTGGGGGAGCACCTGGGTGGCTCAGTGGGTTAAAGCCTCTGCCTTTGGCTCAGGTCATGATCTCAGGGTCCTGGATCAAGCCCCACATCAGGCTCTCTGCTCAGCGGGGAGCCTGCTTCCTCCTCTCTCTCTCTCTGCCTGCCTCTCTGCCTACTTGTGATCTCTGTCTGTCAAATAAATAAATAAAATCTTAAAAAAAAAAAAAAGGAAAAGAAAATGGGGTGGGGGAGGGGCAGGTTCCCAGCAAGCAGTAGAGCAAGGGAGAACAAAATCAGAACTTTTAGAAATCTGCTCCACTGAGGGACATCACTCCAGAGGCTAAGCAGAGGTGGAGCCCTCACAGGGACAGCGTGGTGTCAGGTCCCACGGGGTCACAGAAGGATAAGTGGTGTCTGAGTGTAGCCCAGCTCGCAGGTATTAGAGCGGGGAAGCCAGCTAAAGAGACAGAGCAGAGAAGTGAGCTCTCAGTTTGGGTTACCATAAACTGTAATCTGTGGCACAATCAGACCACTGCTCCTTGAGCAGGGACCCACAAATGGCAGATCCAGGGAAATGCTCCTGGAAGAGTGGCAGGGATCTGCTGGGTTTGGCAACTCTGAATGGGCTGTGTGCCAGAGACAGAAATGCTCAGTCACAGGCCGGGTGAGCTCGGAACATGGCTGGAGACCAGGGAGACGAGAGGGATTGAGTGCTTTTCTCCAAGGGTGTACTGAGGAGTGGAGCCTCAAGCTCTCAGCAACTCTGGGCCATAGATTGGGAGGCCACCCTTTTAAATCCCATCTTCCAGAGCTCTATGGAAAGTGTTCAGGGAACAAAAGCTCTCAAGAGAAAACCAGGAGAATATTACTTAACCCGGCCCCTGGCAAGAGTGGTGCAAACCGCCTGGGGCAAAGACACTTGAGAATCACTACAACAGGCCCCTCCCCCAGAAGATTAGCAAGAAAACCATCCAAGACCAAGCTCATAGATCAAGAACAGTGGAATTCCAGAGGGGGGGAAAAGCAAAGCATGGAATTCATGGTTTGCTCGCCATGAATCTTTAGTCTTGCAAAGTTAATTAAATTTCTTTAATTTTATTTTTTTATTCTAATTTTTTTAACTTTTACTCTTTCAATGTTTTTTAACTAGTTAATCTTAGTAATACTTTTCTTAAAAATATTTTTGAACTTTTATTGTTATAGTCATATTTTATGCTTCATTGTATCTAACTTTATCTTTTGTATACACATAGGGTTTTTTCTTCTAAAAAATTTTGGGATACAACTTCCTCTAATAAATCAAAATATACCCTAAATCTAGCACAGGGTTTGTCCTAGTCTCCAGCCTGAGCAAGTTCTCTCCACTTTCTTTTTCTTTCTTTTCCCAACCAACTTATCTTATCAACTCCTTTTTTAGAATTTTTTTTTTAGTTTTCATTTTTACAGTCATATTCCATCCCTTCATCATGTTTACTCATATATATATATATATATATATATATATACATATACACACAAATAAGGACAAATAAGGACATATACATACACACACAAATAAGGACATCTACATAGTTTTTCTTTCTTTAAAATTTTGGGAGGTAGTTTCTTCTAAGAGACCAAAATACTCCCAAAATCAAGTTGGTGGCTCTGATCTATTCACCAGTCTAATATATGTATTTTCTTTTTTCTTTTTCTTTTTTTTTTTAATTTTTTTTAACTTCTTTGTACCCCCTTTCTTCTTCCTACAATTTGGGGTCTCTTCTGATTTGATTAATGCACACTTTTCTGGGGTCTTTGCCAGTGTTTTTTAGTATTTTGTTCTCTTGTTTATATATTCTTATCTGGATAAATGACAAGGTGGAAAAACTCACCACAAAAAAAAAAAAAAAGAAAGAAAGAAAGAAAGAAAGGAGCAGTAACGAAGGCTTGGGACCTAATCCATACAGACATTGGTAATATGTTCAGAATGATGATTCTCAAGGTGCTAGCTGGGCTTGAAAAGGGCATGGAAGACATTAGAGAAACATTGTCTGCAGAAATAAAAGCCCTTTCTGGAGAAATAATAGAACCAAAATCTAACCAAGCTGAAATTTAAAAAGCTATTAATAAGATGCAATAAAAAAATGGAGGTTCTTACTGCTAGGATAAATGAGGCAGAAGAGAGAATTAGTGATAAAGAAGACCAAATGACAGAGAATAAAGACGCTGAGCAAAAGAAGACAAACAACTATGGCACCACAAGGGGAGAATTCAAGAGATAAGTGATACCATAAGAAGAAACAATATTAGAATAATTGGGATTCCAAAAGAAGAAGAAAGATAGAGGGGTCAAAAGTTATATTGGAGTGAATCATTGTAGAGAATTTTGCTAATATGGCAAAGGGAACAAGCATAAAAATTCAGGAGGTACAGAGAACCCCCCTCAAAATCAATAAGAATCGGTCCACACCCCATCACCTAATAGTAAAACTTACAAGTCTTAGTGACAAAGAGAAAATCTTGAAAGTGGCTTGGGACAAGAGGTCTGTAACATTAAATGGTAAAAATATTAGATTGGCAGCAGACTTGTACACAGAGACCTGGCAGGCCAGAAAGAACTGGCATGCTATATTCAGAGCACTAAATGAGAAAAACATGCAGCCAAGAATACTATGTCCAACTAGGCTATCATTGAAAATAGAAGGAGAGATAAAAAGCTTCCAGAACAAACAAAAACTAAAAGAGTTTGTAAACACCAAACCAGCCCTACAGGAAATATTGAAAGAGGTCCTCTAAGCAAAGAGAGAGCCTAAAAGTAGTAGACCAGAGAGGAACAGAGACAATATACAGTAACAGTCAACTTACAGGCAACACAATGGCAGTAAATTCATACCTCTCAATAGTTACCCTGAATGTAAATGGGCTAAATGCCTGAAATAAAAGACACAGGTATCAGAATGGATAAAACAACAACAACAACAACAACAACAATAAAAAACCATCAATATGCTGTCTACAAGGAACTCATTTTAGACCCAAAGACACATCCAGATTTAAAGTGAGGGGGTGGAAAACAATTTACCATGCTAATGGACATCAGAAGAAAGCTGGGGTAGTAATCCATATATCAGGTAAATTAGATTTTAAGCCAAAGACTATAATAAGAGATGAGGAAGGACACTATATCATTCTCAAAGGGTCTGTCCAACAAGAAGATCTAGCAATTTTAAATATCTATGCCCCTAACATGGGAGCAGCAAACTATATAAACCATTTAATAACAAAATCATAGAAACACATTGACACTAATACAATAATAATAGGGGACTTTACTACTCCCCTCACTGAAATGGACAGATCATCCAAGCAAAAGATCAATGACACAGTGGACCAGATGGACATCACAGATATATTCAGAACATTCCATCCCAAAACAACAGAATACACATTCTTCTCTAGTGGACATGGAACATTCTCCAGAATAGATCATATCCTGAGTCACAAATCAGATCTCAACTGGTACCAAAAGATTGGGATCATAACCTGCATATTTTCAGACCACAATGCTCTGAAGCTAGAACTCAATAACAAGAGGGGAAAGAACCCAAATACATGGAGGCTAAAGATCATCCTACTAAAGAATGAATTTGTCAACCAGGAAATTAAAGAAGAGTTGCAAAAACTCATGGAAACAAATGATATGAAAACACAATGGTTCAAAATCTTTGGGAAACAGCAAAGGCACTCCTGAGAGGAAAATATATAGCGATACAAGCCATTCTCAAGAAACAAGAAAGGTCTCAAATACACAACCTAAACCTACACCCGAAGGAGTTTGAGAAAGAACAACAAAGAAAGCCTAAACTGTGCAGGAGAAGAGAAATAATAAAGATCAGAGCAGAAATCAATGAAATAGAAACCCAAAAATCAATAGAACAAATCAATGAAACTAGGAGCTGGTTCTTTGAAAGAGTTAACAAGATTGATAAATCCCTGGCCAGACTTATCAAAAAGAAAAAAGACCCAAATAAATAAAATCATGAATGAAAGAGGAGAGATCACAACCAACACCAAAAAAATGCAAACAATTATAAGAACATATTATGAGCAAGTATACGCCAGAAAATTTGACACTCTGGAAGAAATGGATACATTCCTACAGAGGTATAAACTACCAAAACTGAACCAGGAAGAAATAGAAAACCTGAACAGACCCATAACCAGTAAGGAGATTGAAGCAGTCATCAAAAATCTCCCAACAAACAAGAGACTGGGGCCCAACGGCTTCCCAGAGGAATTCTATGAACCATTTAAAGAATTAATTCCTATTATCCTGAAACTGTTCTAAAAAATAGAAATGGAAGGAAAACTTCCAAACTAATTTCATGAGGCCAGCATTACCTTGATCTGAAAACCAGACAAAGACTCCATCAAAAAGGAGAATTACAGACCAGTATCCTTGATGAGCACAGATGTGAAAATTCTCACTAAAACACTATCCAATAGGATCCAACAGTACATTTAAAGGATTATTCACCAAGACAAATGGGATTTATTCCTGGGCTGCAAGGTTGGTTCAACATCTGCAAATCAATCAATGTGATACAACACATTAATAAAAGAAAGAACAAGAACCATATGACATTCTCAATAGATGCTGAAAAAGCATTTGACAAAGTACAGCATCCTTTCTTGATCAAAACTCTTCAAAGTGTAGGAATAGAGGGTACATACCTCAATATCATCAAAGCCATCTATGAGAAACCCACAGTGAATTTCATTCTCAATGGAGAAAAACTGAGAGCTTTTCCCCAAAGGTCAGTAACACAGCAGGGATGTCCATTATCACCACTGATATTCAGCATAGTACTAGAAGTCCTACCCTCAGCAATCAGACAAGAAAAAGAAATTAAAGGCATCCAAATCAGCAAAGGGGAAGTCAAACTATCACTCTTTGCAGATGATATGTTACTTTATGTGGAAAACCCAGAAGACTCCACTCCAAAACTGCTAGAACTCATATAGGAACTCAGTAAAGTGTCAGGATATAAAATCAATGCACAGAAATAAGTTGCATTTCTATACACCAACAAGACAGAAGAAAGAGAAATTAAGGAGTCAATCCCATTTACAGTTGCACCCAAATCTATAAGATACCTAGGAATAAACCTAACCAAAGAGGCAAAGAATCCGTACTCAGAAAACTATAAAGTACTCATGAAGGAAATTGAGGAAGACACAAAGAAATGGAAAAATGTTCCATGCTCTTGGATTCGAAGAACAAATATTGTGAAAATGTCTATGCTACCTTAAGTAATCTACACATTTAATGCAATCTCTATCAAAATCCCACCCATTTTTTTCTAAGATATAGAACAAATAATCCTAAAATTTATATGGAATTAGAAAAGACCCCAAATAGCCAGAGGAATATTAAAAAAGAAAGTCAAAGTTGGTGGCATCACAATTCCAGACTTCAAGCTCTATTACAAAGCTGTCATCATCAAGACAGTATGGTACTGGCACAAAAACAGATACATAGATCAGTGGAACAGAATACAGAGCCCAGAAATAGACCCTTAACTCTATGGTCAACTAATATTCGACAAAGCAGGAAAGAATTTCCAATGGAAAAAATTCAGTCTCTTAAACAAATGGTGTTGGGAAAATTGGACAGTCACATGCAGAAGAATGAAACTAGACCATTTCCTTAGAAAGATCAATGGATGAAAGACCTCTATATGAGAAAGGAATCCATCAAATCCATCAAAATCCTTGAGGAGAACACAGGCAACAACCTTTCGACCTCAGCTGCAGCAACTTCTTCCTAGAAACATCTCCAAAGGCAAGGGAAGCAAGGGCAAAAATGAATTACTGGGACTTCATCAAGATCAAAAGCTTTTGCACAGCAAAGGAAACCATCAACAAAACCAAATGCCAACTGACAGAATGGGAGAAGATATTTGTAAATGACATATCAGATAAAGGGCTAGTATCCAAAATCTATAAAGAACTTACCAAATTCAACACCCAAAGAACAAATAATCCAATCAAGTAATGGGCAGAGGACATGAACGGACATTTCTGCAAAGAAGACATCCAGGCGGCCAACAGACACATGAAAAAGTACTCCACATCACTCGGCATCAGGGAAATTCAAATCAAAACCACAATGAGATACCACCTCACACCAGTCATAGTGGCTAAAATTAACAAGTCAGGAAATGACAGATGCTGTCAAGGATGCGGAGAAAGGGGAACCCTCCTACACTGTTGGTGGGAATGCAAGCTGGTGCAGCCACTCTGGAAAACAGCATGGAGGTTCCTCAGAAAGTCGAAAATAGAGCTACTCTACAACCCAGTGATTGCACTACTGGGTATTTACCCTGAAGATAAGAATGTAGTGATCCAAAGGGGCATGTACACCCGAATGTTTATAGCAGCAATGTCCACAATAGCCAAACTATGGAAAGAACCTAGATGTCCATCAACAGATGAATGGATAAAGAAGTGTGGTATATATATATACAATGGAATACCATGCAGCCATCAAAAAACTCCAAAATCTTTCCATTTGCAATGACATGAATGGAACTAGAAGGTATTATGTTGAGCGAAATAAGTCAATCAGCGAAAGACAATTATCATATGATTTCCCTGATATGAGGAAGTTGAGAGGCAATGTTGGGGGTTTGGAGGGTAGGGAAGGAAAAAAAATGCAACAAGATGGGATTGGGAGGGAGACAAATCATAAGAGACTCTTAATCTCAAAAAACAAACTGAGGGTTGCCGGGGGAGGAGGGTAGAGAGAGGGTGGTTCGGTTATGGGCATTGGGGAGGGTATGTACTATGGTGAGTGCTGTGAAGTGTGTAAACCGGGTGATTCACAGACCTGACCTGTGCCCCTGGGGTTAATAATACATTATATGTTAATAAAAAATTAAAAATTAAAAAAAAACATGAAATACCAAACAATGTTACAACTGTACAGCTGGCTTACAATTGTAATGTACAAATGCCCACAATTAATAAAACAATGAAACCTATTTATAAGTCAATCTATAAGTCACTCCAGGAAAAAAACAAACAAACAAACAAAAACTCGCAACTGGAAAGAAGTGGCCTTATTAACTAGAAGAGGAATACTCATGGGGCAGCTGGGTGGCTAAGTCAGTAAAACATCTGCCTTCAGCCCTGGTCATGATCCCAGCATCCTGGGATCCAGCCCTGCACTGAACTCCCTGTTCATCAGGGAATCTACTTCTCCCTCTCTCACTACCCCTGCTTGTGCTCTCTCTCCCTCTCTCTGTCAAATAAATAATCAAATCTTTAAAAAAAAAAAAAAAAAGGAAGATAAATATTTATGAATGTTTACTTAATTCCTATTAACTTTGTTTTGAAGCCAAATAATTTTTTTTCATTTTAGCAGTAAAATGATTATTACAGGGATAGAAACATATTTACTCCTATATCTGAGGGATGCCATTATTCATTTGTAAATCTCAAAAATAATGTCCAGAGGGGAGATAACAAACTGAACTGCATGTTTATTTTCCTCTCAGAAAATATTGAGATTCATTTTGTGGAATCTTCTAGAATTACTCTAAATGATAATTCTGGTTTAGAAATTTCAAATCACGGCAGCAAATTTATGTAAATTAGTTGATAAACTTCCTGCCACATAAGTATTACATAGACACTAAAGGAGTGGTATTTCTTACAACTACTTAAACTATCAGACATTTTAGTATCAGGCACAGGTGTAAATAAGAAAGAATACTGGAAAAGGAAGTGCAAGTAACACTTTATGAGGTTTTCATTTCAAAAGGTTGGTTTCACTACTTCTGTAATAAATTCACTAGTTCAAAACACTGCCCCATCAAGCATTGTGTCAGTCTTTGTTTGTGAAGTAGTATGGTTTCAAGTACACTTAAGGAAATAACACTGTGGATGCAGGCATTATCCTAAGACAGCCAAGATACCACCACAGCATCATAAAAATGTGGTGGCTCCTAAAAAATGAATGTAATTGAGTTAGGAAGTATAGAAAATACTGAAGTTGAAGATAATAATGATCAGGCAGGCTTCAATCATAGGTGGGAAACTCAAAGACTGTTGGATCAAAGAAATCAAAGAAGTGTCTCAGATGCAGAAGCTTCTAGAATCTAATTAGTTCCTTCTACAGCAATGGAAAAGATACGTTATCTACTCCATGTTTTCACTGTCAAATCCTCAATTCCCTTCTATTTACGCTTCTTTATAGAATTTGCACAGAACACAAGTCCTTTGGGTCTGCACTGAGTAGCTCAAATTTACCCTTCTGGGCCAGTGGTGTGGCTTTTTTAGAACCACTGGCTTATCATGACGAGTACTCTTCCTCTAAGTCCAATACAAATTGTGAGATTGAAGTGAATCCAAAGATACACTAGATTCCAAATGGGCTCTGTATAGAAATAAACTAAGCTTCTAAAAGAAATTATTGTCTCATCTATTTAAAATATGAGAGGAGTTTCTCAAATTTGGCAAATACGGCCTATACTTTTTTTCTGCTGTGCTTCTTTTCTCTGGATGGTCCTTTTCCAAAACGACTATGATTAGATGCCCATTTATCCTTCAACATTGTTTCTATCCTGATTTCACGAATTAGTTGCTCTTTTTAAAATTTCATACTTTTGGGGGCACCTGGGTGGCTCAGTGGGTTAAGCCTCTGCCTTCAGCTCAGGTCATGATTTCAGGGTCCTGGACTCAAGCTCCACATCGGGTTTTCTGCTCAGCAGGGAGCCTGCTTCCCCCTCTCTCTCTGCCTTCTTCTCTGCCTACTTGTGATCTCTCTCTGTCAAATAAATAAATAAAATCTTTTAAAAAATTTTTTGTACTTTTTTTCCCTAATTCTAATATTGCTTCTATCAAATTTCATTTTGATTAATTATTTTGGGTTCTGTGTATATCAATCAACTCTGAAATTCTTAATGGGAAGGCTATCTCATAACTTATATTTTTTCCCATGTAATTCTTATTAAAGAATAGAAAACCATGTGGCGACTGAGTAGCTATTCAATAAACATCTCTCTGGGTGGTTGGGGGGAGGGTGTGGCAACCTTACTTTTCATAAAATAAATGTTTCTGATTAATTTAGTGCAACTTTTCGGGACGCCTGGGTGGCTCAGTTGGTTGGACGACTGCCTTCGGCTCGGGTCATGATCCTGGAGACCCGGGATCGAGTTCCGCATCAGGCTCCTAGCTCCACGGGGGAGTCTGCTTCTCCCTCTGACCTTCTCCTCGCTCATGCTCTCTCACTGCCTTTCTCTCAAATAAATAAATAAAATTAAAAAAAAAAAATTTAGTGCAACTTTTCTCTTAGGGAGTTAGCTCTGTAATTCGGTGCTAGGCTTGAATACTGCTCTGGCTACCTTGAAATCTGAACTCTGGCCTTTGTGTCATGATATGAGCCATCTTCTCAGACTCCAACCTGACCTTGACTAACACCTAAACCAGCTGTCTACACGGCTTGTATCTGGCCTGTCTTTGATCCACCCCCAGCTACTTACATGTCATGCCTCACAATATCTCCTTTCTACACCTGTCATTTTCTCAGGTTGTGCCAAGAATTTGCAGCATGATTTTTCAACCAGTTTCCAAAATGTGTGATAAGTTATGACCTGAGATATTAATCCATTTTTCTTTTGATTAAATTGCCTCAGCTCATTTAATGTTCTCCATAGTTCACAATTTCTAATTGTGAACAGAATTCCCAATCATTTCTCTTTGTTCCTAAAATATCTGATATAGTGATGGCTTTGTATGATCCAACTTGTCAACTTAAATTAAGTAAGATCAGAGATCATATGATATTCAGAAACTAGAATGCTTCATTTAACATTTTTATATATTATATTTTCCAAATCATTAATCTGGTCTAAAATTAGGTACCTGATTCTTCCCACCTGCCTTACACAGCTTTCAGTGTCCAATCACACTCTGCCAAATATACATAGCAGTTGCTCCATTAGGGCTTATTGAGTTGACTGAATTGACATATTTATCTTTTTGTAGAAATTTACAGAGTAATGATAAAGAGTTCATGTTCTGCATGTAAACTATGTAGTTGACCACTTACTAGCTGTTTTTTTTTTTCCTTTTTTCTTATTTGAGTATAGTTAACACACAGTATTACATTAGTTTCTGGTATACAACATACAACATAGTGATGCAACATCACTATAGGTTATGCCATGTTCACCACAAGTGTAGCTACCATCCATCACCACAAAATGCTATTACAATATTGTCGACTATTCCCTGTGCTGTATCTTTCATCCCTGTGACTTTTTCATTTCATAACTAGAAGCCTATATCTCCCACTCCCCTTCACCTATTTGCTCATCTTCCCAGCCTCCTCTTCCCTCTAGTAGCCATCAGGTTGTTCTCTGTATTTTTAGTTCTGCTTCTGCTTTTTGTTTGCTTGTTTATTCATTTTTTTTTTGAGATTCCACAGATGAATGAAATCACGTAGTATTTGTCTTCCCAGTCTGACTTATTTAAACTCTGTATTTTCATGTATGACCTTCATATGTATGTATGTATGTGTGTGTGTGTGTGTGTGTGTGTGTATGTATATATATATACATTAGAATGAATTTTTTTCACAGCTACTGGGGAGGGAGGAGGTCAAAGTTACATGTAGAGAGCCTAGTTAGAGTAGGTCACTATAATCAAGACTAGGTAGGTACTGATTGTATGTGTGAAAGTTAATGGTAGGTTAATGTGAGAAGCCAGTGAACACAGGTTGTAGTTTGAAGGTAGAGCCAACAGGATTTTCTGAAGGGACAGTTGAGGGGATGTGATAAAAACAAAACAAAACAAAACAAAACAAAACAAACAAAAAACATAAGGATGAGGATGATAGCAAGGTTTTGGCCTGAATATTTGAAGTATAGAGTTTTCATTTACTGAGGTAAAGAAGACTGTTGACAGTTTAGGTAAAAGAGGAAATGGGGATGCTGGTGAATAATAGTTTAGTGTTAATATGTTAAATTTGAGATATATTTTGGCCAATAATCTAGTTATCTAACAGTATGGCAATGTCTCCAGAACCACAAAAACTTAAATAAACCCTAAAAATGGCATTGCTAAATTCATACTTTCTGAGGTTTAGTGTTTACATATGAGCTTCAGAGAGATATTCTAAGAATAAAGTACAGGATCAAATTCTGAATTTCAGTGAAGTCTAGAAATACTAACTTTTTGCCTCTTCTTTGATTATAATGTTAATGTTTAGTAATTTTGCAATTGTGGGTAACATCACATGGTCTTACCCAATCTTCACAAAACATTTCTCTTTAATTCCATGTACTTGTAGTTCTTACCAAATTGATCCCATGTTTATTATAATCAGTGTATAATTTTCATGACTTCCACTTTCCATTTACATCCATGTTCATGAGAAATACTGTTCTATAGTTCTCTTTTTTTAGTGTAGTCTTTGCCTGTTTTAAGTATCAAGATAATCCTGGCCTCATAGAATGAATTTCAGTTTCCCTTCCTTTTCTTTTTTTTTTGGAAGAGTTTGAGAAGAATATGTATTAACTCTTCTTTAAATGTTTGGTAGAATTTGCCTATGAAGGCATCTGGTCCTGGACTTCTTTTGGGGGGGAAGTTTCTTAGTTACAGTTTCAATTTCTTTGCCAGTTATCAATCTGCTCAAGTTTTCTATTACTTCCTGTTTCACTTTTGGTAGTTTATATGTGTCTAGGAATTTATCCATTTCTTCCAGGCTGTCCAACTTTTGGCATATAGTTTTTCATAATATTCTCTTATAATTCTATTTCTGTGGTCTTGATTATTATTGTTCCTCTCTTATGTGTGATGTTAGTTTTTGGGTCCTTTCTCTCTCTCTCTCTCTTTTAATAAATCTGGCTAGAGGATTATCAATTTTATTGTTTTTTTAACAAAGAGCCAGCTCCTGTTTTCACTGATGTTCCATTTTTTGTTTGTTTGTTTTAGTTTCTGTAGCATTTATTTCTGCTCTAATCTTTAGTATTTTCTTTCTTTCACTGGTTTTAGGCTTTGCTTGTTGTTCCTTTTCTAGCTTCTTTAGGTATAAGGTTACTTTGTTCATATGAGATTTTTCTTGCCTGTGTTTCTACATACTGCCCTCTTAGGACCACTTTTGCTGCATCTGAAAGGTTTGGACCATTGTGTTTTCATTTTCATTTGTTTCCATGTATTTTTTAAAATTTCTTCTTGAATTTTCTGGTTGATTCATTCATTTTTTGGTAGCTTGTTGTTTAGCTTTTATGTATTCGTGGTCTTTCCAAATTTTTTCTTATAGTTAGTTGACTTCTAGTTTCATAGCATTGTGGTCAGAAAATGTGTATGGTATGATTTCAGTCTTTTTGTATTTGTTGAGGCCTGATTTGTGACCTAATATATGATCTATTTTGAAGAATGTCACATGTGCACTTGAAAAGAAGATGTAGAGATGTCTGGGTGGCTCAATCAGTTAAGCATCTGCTTTTGGCTCAGGTCATGATCCTAGGGTCCTGGGATCAAGCCCCACGTTGGCGTTCTTGCTCAGAGGGGAGTCTGTTTCTCCCTTTCACTGCCTCTCTCCCTGCTTGTGCTTGTTCTCTCTGTCTCCCTGACAAATAAATAAATAAAAACTTTTTTAAAAAAGGAAACAAAAGAAGGTGTATCCTGCTATTTTAGAATGGGATGTTCTGAATATATCTGTTAAATTCATCTGGTCCAGTGTGTCATTCAAAGCCATTGTTTCCTTGTTGATTTTCTGTTTATATGATCCATCCATTGCTGTAAGATTTTCAATTAGTTCCTATTAATTGTTTTATATATTTGGGGTCTCCCATTTTGGATGCATAAATATTTAGAACTGTAATATCTTCTTGTTGGATCATTCCCTTTATTATGAGATAGTGTCCTTTTTTGTCTTTTGTTACCAACTTTGTTTTAAAGTTCAGTTTACTGATAAAAGTATTGTTACTCCGGCTTTGTTTTGACAATGATTTGTGTGATAAATATTACTCCATCCCCTCACTTACAATCTGTAGGTGTCTTTGGATCTGAAAGGAGTTACATATAGCATATAAATGGGTCTTGTTTTTTTATCTATTCTGACATCCCATGCCTTTTCAAAGGAGCATTTAGTCCATTTACATTCAAAGTAATTATTGATAGATATGCAGTTAGTGCCATTTTATCACTTGTTTTGTCTTTCTATTTGGAGATTTCTCGGATCCTTTCTTGGCTTTGTCACTTTTGGTCTCTCTTTTGCACTCAAAGGGTCCCCTTAATACTTCTTGCAGGGCTGGTTTATTGATCATGAACTTCAGTTTTTGTTTATGTATTAAGCTCTTTAAGTCTCCAGTACTTAATGATAGCCTTGCTGGATAGAGTACTCCTGGCTAGAAAAGAATAGCACTTTGAATATAACATGTTACTCCCTTCTGGCGTGTTTTTGGCCCTAATTTACTATCTTATCATTTAATATCAATTTCCACTTTTTAATAAGCAGTTGGTCCCTTCAAGTAATCTTTTTTCTCACTCATATATTGTGTTTAATTCTTAAAAAGGGAAAACAAAAACTTGTGTTGCTTCCTGATCGAGTTAATTCTATATAGCCAATAAACTGGGTGTTTAACTATAAATTAATTTAAAATAAGCAGAACATAACCCATTTTCCATGGATTAAAAACATGAGTAATAAAAATAATAAAAGAGCAAATTTCTTTGTATTGGAAGAAAATTTTTGGCAAAAGTTTTATTCCTTGTGATAGATTTTTAAAAATTGATCTGTCTTGGGAGGAAGTAAAGTTCAAGTTATATGGATAGAAGTGATGGGAAGATTATCTTTATTTAGGTTTCATAGACCCTAAGTCTAAGTGGTAGAGAAAAACTTAAGAAAGAAAAAATGCTAATGAAGTCATAATTTTAGTAATGAGAAAGCATCAGTATCAAGCTTATAGTGACAATTCCCATCCAAATATTTATTTTGCATTACCTCTGACTCAGTTTAGGAGCTCACTCTCCTAGAAATCAACAAGAAGCATATGTACAGTTCTGCAGCCAACCACAGACACCTCAGGTAAAATAATGCAGAGATACTGGAGCAAATCCACTGAAGAGCAATTTAAATGATTAAAGAAACAGATGTGTACTCATGTAGAAAGAAAAAAAAAAAGAGTCTGCCCTAGCCAATAATTAAAACAAAATAGAATCACTAAACTCTAGAACTGGAAAAACTTCCTAGCTTTCTTATTCAATCCCACCATTTGACAGACATGGAGATATTCTCACCAAAGTTATGTAATCTGCCCAAAGCCAATTAGCCACTGAAGAGTATAAGTAGATACTTAAAAATTATGTCAGGATCCATAATTAGGCATCTTGTGCAATAAACTATGTTAAGATACAGAAATAAAATTAAGGAGAGAAGGCAGGCTTGTGGAAAAAGTCTTCTGAAAAATATATTAAAACATTAAATTTTAGCCAAAAAATAGGCCCAAATTTCTGAAAAATAAAACTTAAACCACAAAATTGAGGGGCAGAGAAGTAACCCACGGTAATAGATATAACAATTCACATACTGAATATATATCACAGCAAACTCCTAGCCAGAACTCAAGTTATTTTAAAATAAAACTTTGCCCATTTATCAGGTAGAGTGTAAAGAAATTTACCTTGATAATGTACACTTGGAAAAGTTAAGAATGGTGATTAACTCCATTTTCTACCCATCCCAGTCTTTATTTTGAAGTATGAATAGACAACCCACCTCCCTCCCCGTTCCTCCCCAGCAGAATTTAAGAATCTAGCAGACTTTGTTTACCTCTATATTCACAATTAATTATGTAGTGTCCACTAATGAGTACAGCTTAATAAACATTTTGTAATGGGAAAATATGAGTCTAATGTTTAAATTAGACAGTATGACTTTTATCCACATTTGCAGGAAATAAAGGTCTCCGTGAACACAGATCTGTAACTCCAGAGCCAGACCATAGAGATGGGAAATAGACCCAGCATATAGCAATCTGCTGAAGAAAAGTTGAAAAAGTTGCAGAAAAGGAAATATCACCAGGGTGCCTTGGGTGGCTTGTTTGGTTAAGCATCTGACTCTTCATTTTGGCTCAGGTCATGATGTCAGGGTTGTGAGACTGAGCCCAGACTAGGATTCTCAAGCTGGGTGTGGAGACTGCTTAAGAGTCTCTCTCTCCCTCTCTCTTGGCCTCCCACCCCCACTCTCTCTCTGTCTCCCTCCCTAACAAAATAAATAAATAAAAATAAGAAAGTATCACTATTTCTAGAAGCTGTAGCTCAATCACTGGGATACATTTTGTTACTTTATTAAAAGTAAATGATGAATAAAGGTCATAAAGGAAGATAGTCACGACCATATGATCACTTAAAATCCAATAGTGACATTAATAAATAGAAAGGTAGGATTTTTATCAGCGCCTATTTTTAAAAATATAGATTTAAGTAAACAGTGTAGGTTTGGCTCTAACCACTTATGAAAATATTCCAGTCAAGGAGGTCTCTACACAAATACATGTATACATCAACTGTATGACTGAGAACACATTCAGTTTTTATTTTTTTTTTTGAAAGAATTTATTTATTTATTTTAAAGACAGAGAGAATAAGAGACAACATGAGCTAGGGAAGAGACAGAGAGGGAGAGGCAGAGTCCTCACTGAGCACCTTATGGGAGCTATTTTCTTCATTCTTATCCTTGATAAACTTATAAAATGGACCTACATGTAAGAAACTTATTAATGTGGAATTTGATAGCTGAGTCTAGTTTCTTATTTAATTTTTTTCAATTACTTATGGAATTATTGTTGGCAAAATGAATTCACTAAATTTATTTTTTCAAGAATCATTCTTAGATAAAATATATATCCTCTTAGGTCATTCATCGCACATAGGAATTGTAATTTAAATTTATAAATCAGCTTTCCATTATTAGTTTTGCTTGGTCAGGTTTTGACTATCCCATGAAGCAGATGGAAAATTCTTTCTCTATGTGTGTTTCTATATGTCTATGTATGCATGTATAAACGTGTGTGCTCACATAAATGGATGATAGATGATGATGATGATAGATATAGATGATAGATAGATGATAGATAGATGATAGATACATAGATGATAGATGATAAACCTTTCTAATTATGTACACTCATAAATTTCTTTATTTCTGTGGTGGCTCATCTGAAGATCTATTTGCAGGTATTCTAATGAATCCTTTCTTACATACTGCATGCTGACTTCTGCTGTAAGATGCTATGCTATATGTCTCTCTAAGTCATGAAGTTTACCTCCATATCTGTGCTGACACATTTTTCGACTTACTCCAGGTGGGTCTAATTTAGTTCTACCCATGTATCATATGATCTTGCCTTGAGGTTTGGACTTTCTGGGATATTGACTAAAATCTAGAATAGTTACCAAACTTCTGCCTGGGTCAGAACTGTAGTGTCACCCCAACACTGTGACTACTAAAACCTCCATTTCATTCTTAGCTTTCCAGCAGCTGTTCTTGTCCTGTACATGTACAGCTTGGGAATTTTCCAAGTATCCAAGGAATATTTTTATGCAATTTCTGCACTCCTTTGCAATGTTCCTCTCTAATGTCTGTCCCCTAAATTCTAGTTGCTTAGTAGTCCTGAATTCTCATCTCTGTTTCCATTGCCCAGCAAAATTGTCATTCTTTCTTTGGGCTTTATTTTCCTGCACTGGTATGTCTGGAAAAATGTCCTAAGTGAGAAACCCAGGGTGAATCTATTGTCTACACCCCAAAACGATTGTTTTATATATTTTGTTCAGGTCTTATTGTTATTTAACACAGGAAACTATGTATAATATCAGCAATTCTATCAAGGCCAAAACTTCTAATAGCAAAATAAAATAGTAATTCTTTATATATTATTTTATAAGGCATATTTTAAATGAGAGCTTATTTAAAAAAAAAAAAGGACCAATCTCAGTGCCTTTGTCTGACATCTCATATTGGGTAAGTGATTCTTAACTTTGTCTACACCATAGACTGGTTAGCTTATAAACAACTGAAACTTATTTCTTACAGTTTTGAAGTTTCCAAGATCAAAGCACTAGCAGATTCAGTGTCTAATGAGGACCTGCTTCCTGATTCAGTTAGCTGTCTTTTTGCTGCATCTGCACATGGTGGAAAGGACAAAGGAGCTTTCTAGGGTCCCTTTTATAAGTATAGGAGTCTCATGTATAAGGGCTCTACCTTCATGATCTAATAAGCACCTCCTAAATGTGCCTACTTTCAAATATCATCACACTGAGAATTAGGTTTCAACATATCAATTTGTGTAGGGCAGGGATGGGAGGTGGGTGGAGGTACAAATTATTCCCTCTATAATGCACCTGAGTAGTTTTGTTTTTTTTTTTAACTGAATACTTCTTTAACATCTTAAACTAATTAAAATCTACTTATAGGGGCACCTGGGTGGGTCAGTGGGTTAAAGCCTCTGCCTTCAGCTCAGGTCATGATCTCAGGGTCCTGGGATCCAGCCCCACATCGGGCTCTCTGCTCAGCAGGGAGCCTGCTTCCTCCTCTCTCTCTGCCTGCCTCTCTGCCTACTTGTGATCTCTCTCTGTCAAATAAATAAATAAAATCTTTTTTAAAACATCTATTTATAGAATAGGATCTAAACATAATTAAATTTCAAATCTCTATAGATAATTTTAGTGTTTACCCAATGTTGAAAACCACTCATAAATGAAGTGCATGGATTAGTTAAGTAAATTCACAAAATAACCTTTGGATTACTACCTTAGAATATCTGAGTGGGGAAAAAAAGAACCTGTAAGTATAAATAATAAGAGTACTGATGAAAATAAAACAAATACATCTTTTGAGCAGGCCCCCATTTTCAAAAACACTCTAACAAAGATCCTTGGTAGTAAAGGAGCAACATGAGAGCAAGATCCAACATTTGTAATTTTCTGAAGAGACAAGAAAGAGGGAGGAGTGATAAAACAGCAGCTTAGCAAAGGAGGCAGGGTGTAATGGGAGATAGATGAAGGAAGCATCAAACAGAAATGAAGTTGGGGCTTAATTCTGAGTGCAAGGTGGATGCATATGCATGAAAGAATATGCTTCCTTATTGGTAGTGATTTTATAAAAATTAAAAGAATAATACCTTATATTTAGTAAGATACCATCTATATAGATACATTTTTTAAACTTAATCCTGATTTATAAATGAATTCAAACCATCTGTATAAACAGCATCCTTAAGAGGATATCCTTTTATATCAATGACAATAAGGTCCTTGTTACACTGCTGGAGTCAATCCAACACAATAGCTAAACTATTCCATGATTAGTATCCAAAACATCTCAAATAAATGCACAAGAGACTTTTCTTCCATATATAATTATTGTGGTCCTTGCTAGAATAAATGATTTATAAGAATATATGTTGATATATAGTCAGTGGAAAGTAATCGTGTTCAATTTGATTCAACACATCTTCTAGCTGACTGAATAATTCAAATGCAAAATTCCCAACTCAGAGAAGGCTTGGGCATTCACTATACTCCTTGAAGGACTTTACGTCTAGACCATTGAATAAAAAAACATGGATTCCAGGAATCTATGCACAGTTACTTGCTCTGCTCTAAGAGAAAAAAAAATGAGTAATCTTTCTGTGACAAATAATACTAATACGTACACTGCAAATTGTTAAAAAATTTATTTCTGAAACCACTTTAGTCAATGTAGAGAAATGGGAAACTTTTAAAAAGGCTAAGGTAATTAAGAAAAACAGAAAAATATAAAGTTTCTTTGAGTTTTAAGACTTTTTGTGCAAGTCATGCTGAACTATGATTTGAAAAAAACTACATAAATACCTTCACTGACTTTGATGTACCAAAATTGTAATCTTTGATTTTCACTTATTTTTCAGATTAAACAAATGTTACCAATCAGAATCAACAAAGTATATTTTTTATATATGTCAATACATACTTTGAGGGAAGGACTGTATACTTTACACTTTTCAGACTTTGGAATAAAAGCCAAAATCCCTACTCTTAACTTACTAATCCCCAACTCCATTACCAAATTAAATGCAATCTTTGTCATTTGGTTCACTCAAAATATATTCTTGGCACATTTGCTCTAATTCAGCTACTGCTCTGCTACAGATTTGAATCTCTGTGCCAGAGATTAAATCAATTAGTTTAGATTAATTAATTAATTAGATTAGTTAGGAATGCCTCCCCTCAAGATTCTTACTCTCTGACATGAACAAAGAGATTAATTAGTCAATTACAGAAGGACAATGAATGCTGCATTCATTCACAAAATGCTCTGGGAACAAATAATAGAGAAAAATACCTGAAGATCAAGGGAGTTTAAAGGTTCTGAAATATATTATTGGCATTGAAAGATGCATAAAAAGTAGCCAAGTGAAAAGATTGTGGAAGTGATTGAAGAAAAAAGAGTGGTATATAATCTAATTATGTAGGCATGATATGGTATGGACCATTCATGGAATTGTAAATTGTATGTTAGGGTAAGATTTAAGTGGCCCTTCATAGGTGAAAAACATTAGTTGGAAAGGTGAACAAGGCTCAAATCTTAAACAGGTATGTACTATATTAAGGACTTTATATGTACACTATACATAATGGGGAGTTTTTGAAGAATTTTAAATAGATTCATTAAAATTATGGAATTTGTATCTGGGCATATTTGTCACAACCAATTCTGGTTTCAACTCTGACACATAAACACCTTGAAAGACTTCACCATTATCCTTCAAACAAACAAAAAAAAGTGGAAAACTTTAAATCAATGACTTTCATGTACTTATCAGAAATTTGAGATTACAGTATGAAGTGGTGCTTTAAAAACTGGAAAGAGAGAATAGAGAAAATGCAACTGAAACATGCTTATCAGGAGCAAAAGCCATTAGGTGATTAACTGTCTAAAAACTTAGATGGTAATTTTGAGAATTTCTGGAGACTTAATTTGCATTAGTGCAAGTGTGAGAAACTCTTCAGTGCCACAATCTTAGGGGACCCCAAAACTTACTTGGGTTTTACCTCCTGGAATTCCACCAGGATTTCACAAAGATGAGCCAAGAAAAATTCTCCTTTGGTTCTGGGAAAAGAGAGGGCAAAAAGAATAATTTTGAAATAGACAAGGGACTTCTTAGTGATAAAGCCCTACTCTTCAAAGGAAAAGCTTTACAAGAGCTGTATTTCTCCTATGTCGAAGAGAAATTCCTCAACCCCAGCTATTTCTGGCCCTGCTGCCTCACCCAAGAGGGAGAGGAGAGCCTTGAGTTACTTAAGAAGTTAGAGCCCAGGGACATATGACCATTAAGAGGCTATAATTTAATCAGATTATAGAATGTTCCCCAACCATAGCACACATATTACCACCACAACAACAGGGATCCAGGATAATAGTTTGATTATAGATGAAAGAGCTGTAAGACTCAGACTCCACTTCAAAGAGTTCTTAGGTGGGAAAAAAAAACAAAAAACAAAAAACAAAAAACAGGAGAGACAAAGAGAAGAAGAAATGGAAACTTCTGATACCTACAGCTACTACAAACACAAACACAGCCAGCTTTGAGCCAAGTCTTAATACAAAAAACTCATGCTAAAGCCCTTTTACTTCAATTTCTTTTACCAAACACATTATGTCTTTGTTTCCACAAAAAAGTACAGAGCATGCTAAAAAGAAAGAAAAAAAAAAAAGTCTGAAGAAACAAAGCAAGCATCAGAATCAGATTCAGATGACAGATGTTTTAGCATGATCAAAGAATTTAAAATCACTATGGTTAATACGTTAAAGTCTCTAACAGAAAAATTCAACACTCAAAAACAGGAATAGGATGTCAAAAGAGAGATAGAAACTAAGAAATAATCAAGAGGAAATGCTAGAAATAACGATTTTTTAAAACTGTAAAAGAAAAGAATCCTTTAATGGGTCTATCAGTAGACTAGACATATTGGAGGAAGGAATTAATAAAGACATTCAGTAGACGGATTCCTAGGTGGCTCAGTCACCTGAACCTCTGATTTTTGGTATCAGCTTGGGTCGTGATTTCATGGGTCCTGGAATCAAGCCCCTGTGGGGCTCTGTGCTCAGCAGGAAGTGCGCTTGAAGATTCTCTCCCTCTGGCCCTCTCCCACCTCATGTCACACAGGTGCATCTGTCTCTCTCTCAAATAAATAAATAAACATTTTTTTTAAGACATGTCAATAGAAACTTGTCAATAGAAACTTTCTAAGCTGAAGTGCAAAGATGGGGGAAAGTAGGGAAAAAAATTAGGGAATATCTAAGAACTGTTGGAGAATTTCAAAGACTGTAATACATTCATAATTGGAATTCCAGAAGGAAACAAAAGAACAAATGGCTCAGATAAAAATATTTGAAGTAATGATAGTGAAAATATTCCAGAATTAGTTTCAGACATGAAACCCTAGTTCCAGTAAGCCTAGAGACACCAAACAGGATAAATATTCAAAAATCTACACCTAGGCATATCACATAAAATTGCACTGAGGAAAACACAAAAAGAAAATCTTGAGCAAGCTAGAAAACAAAACAAACAAACAAACAAAAAAACCTTACTTACAGAGGAAAGAGGATAACAATTATAACTTCTTGTCAGAATTACAAATTAAACAAGAGCACAGTGAAATATTTAGTGTTCAGAAACAAAAAAAAATCTTCCCACCTAACTAGAATTCTATATTTATATCTAATGAAATTATTCTTAGAAATAGAAAGATAAATAAGAACTTTCTCAAACAAAAACAGAGAAGTTATTGCCAGCAAATCTGCTGTGAAAAAGAAAAAAAAATGCTTAAAAACTTATTTAGGACAAAAGAAAATATAGCTCATAAATTTGAATCTATCAAAAAGAAAAAATCATCAGAGAAGGAATAAATAAATTTAAAGTAAAATATTTTGAGGGGGAGGAGTCAAGATGGTGGAGGAGTAGCAGACTGAGATGACATCAGGTCGCAGGAGTTCAGCTAGATAGTTATCAAACCAATACAAACACCTACAAACCCAAGAGGAGATCGAAGAGAAGAAGAGCAGCAATTTTAGAAACAGAAAATTGACCACTTTCTGAAAGGTAGGATGTGCAGAGAAGTGAATCCGAAGTGAAGGGAAGATAGCTTGTGGCGGGAGGGGCTGGCACCCAACAAGCAATGAAGCAGCAGAGCACAAAATCTGAACTTTAAAAAGTCTGCTCCACTGAAGAACATCACTCCAGAGGCTAAGCTGGGTGTGGAGCCCTCATGGGGACAATGTGATTTCAGGTCCCGTGGGGTCACAGAAGGATCAGGGGTGTCTGAGTATAGCTGAGCTCACAGGTATCAGATCAGGGAAGCTGACTACAGAGATGGAGCAGAGGAGTGAGCTCTCAGCTGGGGGTTACCTTAAACCATGATCTGTGGCACAGTTAGACCACTGCTCTTTGAGCAGGGACCCCCACAAGTGGCAGATCCGGGGAGACCCACTTCCTCCACTGAAGAGCAGAGCAGCAGGATTCTGCTGGGTTTGGAGACTCCAAACTGGGCTGTGTGCCAGAGACAGAATGCTCGGTCACAGTCTGGGTGAGCTTGGAGTGTGGCCAGAGACCAGGGAGACAGGACTGATTGAATACTTTTCTCTGAGGGCACACTGAGGAGTAGAGCCCAGAGCTCTTGTCTACTCCCAGCCAGAGATTGGGAAGCCACCATTTTCATTTCTGTCCTCCAGAGCTCTATGGAAAGCATTCAGGGAACAAAAGCTCCTGAGAGGGGCGCCTGGTTGGCTCAGTGGGTTGGGCCTCTGCCTTCAGCTCAGGTCATGGTCTCGGGGTCCTGGGATCAAACCCCACATCAGGCTCTCTGCTCGGCGGGGAGCCTGCTTCCCCCTCTCCCTCTGCCTGCCTCTCTGCCAACTTGTGATCTCTGTCTGTCAAGTAAATAAATAAAATCTTTAAAAAAAAAAAAAAAAAAGCTCCTGAAAGCAAACCCGAGGAGATTACTTAGCCTGGCCCCAGACAGGGGCGGCACAATTCCACCTCTGGCGAAGACATTTGAGAATCACAGCAACAGACCCCTCCCCCAGAAGGTCAGCAAGAACATCCAGCCAAGATGAAACTCACTAATCTAGGAGAACAGTGGAAATTCAGAGGAGGGGAAAGCTAAGCATGGAATTAATGGCTTTCCCCCCATGATTCTTTAATTTTGCAAAGTTAACTAATTTTTTTAATTTTACTTTTTTCTTATTCTAATTTTTTTTAACTTTTCTTCTTTCCTCTTTTAATGTCTTTCAACTAGTTTATCTTAACAATACCTTTCTTAAAAAAAACTTTTTGAACCTTTATTATTATAGTCATATTTTATCCTTCATTGTATCTAACTTTATTTTTTGTATACATGTAGGGTTTTTTCTTCTAAAAAGATTTGGGATACAATATCTTCTAATAGATCAAAATATACCCTAAATCTAGCACAGGGTTTGTTTTAGTCTCCAGCCCAAGCAAATCTCTCCACTTTCTTTTTCTTTCTTTACCCAATCAACTTATTATATCAATTCCTTTTTTAAGAATTTTTATTTATTTTCATCTTTACAGTCATATTCCATCCCTTCATTGTGTTTACCCTTATTTTTGTGTGTATATATATATCTTTTTCTTTCTTTAAAATTTTGGGAGGTAATTTCTTCTAAGAGACCAAAATATACTCAAAATCAAGTGGGTAGCTCTGCTCTATTCACCAGTCTAATATATATATATATATATATATTTTTTTTTTTTTTTAAATTACTTATTACCCCCTTTCATCTCCCCTTGATTTGGGGTCTCTTCTGATTTTGTTAGCATACATTTCTCTGGGGTCTTTGCCACCCTTTTAGTATATTATTCTCTCATTCATATATTCTTATCTGGGTAAAATGACAAGGCAGAAAAACTCACCACAAAAAAAAAGAACAAGGGGCGCCTGGGTGGCTCAGTGGGTTGAGCCTCTGCCTTTGGCTCAGGTCATGATCTCAGGGTCCTGGGATCGAGCCCCGCATCGGGCTCTCTGCTCAGCGGGGAGCCTGCTTCCTCCCTTCTCTCTCTCTGCCTGCCTCTCTGCCTACTTGTGAGCTCTGTCAAATAGATAAATAAAATCTTTAAAAAAAAAAAAAAAGAACAAGAGGCAGTACCAAAACCTAGGGACCTAATCAATGTGGACATTGGTAATATGTCAAATCTAGAGTTCAGAATGATGATTCTCAAGGTACTAGCTGGGCTCAAAAAAGGCATGGAAGATATTAGAGAAACCCTGTCTAGATAAATAAAAGCCCTTTGTGGAGAAATAAAAGAATGAAAATCTCACCAAGCTGAAATCAAAAAAAGCTATTAATGAGGTGCAATAAAAAAATGGAGGCTCTTACTGCTAGGATAAATGAGGCAGAAGAGAGAATTAGTGATATAGAAGACCAAATAACAGAGAATAAAGAAGCTGAGCGAAAGACAGACAAACAACTACTGGACCACGAGGGGAGAATTTGAGAGATAAGTGATACCATAAGAAGAAACAATATTAAAATAATTGGGATTCCAGAAGAAGAAGAAAGGAAGAGGGGAGCAAAAGTTATATTGGAGCAAATTATTGTAGAGAATTTCCCTAATATGGCAAAGGGAACAAACATCAAAATCCAGGAGGCACAGGCAACGCCCCTCAAAATCAATAAAAATAGGTCCACACCCCATCATCTAATAGTAAAACTTACAAGTCTTAATGACAAAGAGAGAATCCTGAAAGCAGCTTGGGACAAGAAGTCTGTAACATACAATGGTAAAAATATTAGATTGGCAGTAGACTCATCCACAGAGACTTGGCAAGCCAGAAAGAACTGGCATGATATATTCAGAGCACTAAATGAGAAAAACATGCAGCCAAGAATACTATATCCAGCTAAGCTATCATTGAAAATAGAAGGAGAGATTAAAAAGAGAGAGAGAGAGAGATAAAAAGCTTCCAGGACAAATAAAAATTAAAGAATTTGTAAACACCAAACCAGCCCTACAGGAAATATTGAAAGGGGTCCTCTAAGCAAAGAGAGAGCCTAAAAGTAGTAGACCAGAAAGGAACAGAGACAATATACAGTAACAGTCACCTTACAGGCAATACAATGGCACTAAATTCATATCTCTCAACAGTTACCCTGAATGTAAATGGGCTAAATGCCTGAATCAAAAGACACAGGGTATCAGAATGGATTAAAAAAAGCAAGACCCATCAATATGCTATCTGCAAGAAACTCATTTTAGACCCAAGACACCTCCAGATTTAAGGTGAGGGAGTGGAAAACAATTTACCATGCTAATGGACATCAAAAGAAAGCTGGGGTGGCAATTCTTATATTAGATAAATTAGATTTTAAGCCAAAGACTACAATAAGCAATGAGGAAGGAAACTATATCATATTCATAGGGTCTGCCCAACAAAAAGATCTAACAATTTTAAATATCTATTCTCCTAACATAGAGCAGCCAATTATATAAACCAATTAATAACAAAATCAAAGAAACTCATTGACAATAATACAATAAAATAGAAAATAGAGCTACCCTATGACCCAGCAATTGCACTATCAGGTATTTACCCTAAAGATACAAATATAGTGATCCGAAGGGCACCCGAATGTTTATAGGAGCAATGTCCACAATAGCCAAACTATGTAAAGAACTTAGATGTCCATCAACAGATGGATGGATAAAGAAGATGTGGCATATAGGTATACAATGGAACACTATGCAGCCATCAAAAGATATGAAATCTTGCCATTTGCAACAACATGGATGGAACTAGAGGGTATTATGCTGAGCGAAATAAGTCAATCAGAGAAATGCAATTATCATATGATCTCCCGAATATGAGGAATTTGAGAGGCAAAGTGGGGAGTTTAGGGGTAGGGAAGGAAAGAATGAAACAAGATGGGATTGGGAGGGAGACAGCCATAAGGGACTCTTAATCTCACAAAACAAACTGAAGGTTGCTGGAGGGAGGGGGTTAAGGAGAGGGTGGTTGAGTTATGAACATTGGGGAGGGTATGTGCTATGCTGAGTACTGTGAAGTGTGTAAGCCCAACGATTCACAGACCTGTACCCCTGGGGCAAATAATACTTTATATGTTAATTAAAAAATTAAAAAAATATATTTTATTTTTCTTATTCTTACTTGATATGACCAGCAACTATTCAAATCAATAATAATAACAGTGTATTAGATAATTGTAGGATACAGTTTTGTTAAATGAATGACATTGTCATAAGAGACAGGAAGGAGAACTACTATTCTGTTAAATAGTACCAACATTACATTTGCTGTGGTATAGTGTTAACTGAAAATGCATTTAGATTAATTATATATAATATATTCTCTAATATATTATATATATTACACACATATAAAATCTAAATTAAAGTCTATAGCAAAAGACATAGATATGTCATAAGTATATCAAGATCTGTGGCAATTACTAAAAGCTTCTCAAAAAGCATGACATGCTTAGAGGAGAGAAAATCTAACCATATAAAAAGTTCAATTAAAATCAAAGAATGTGGGGCACGTGGGTGGCTCAGTGGCTTAAGCCTCTGCCTTCGTTGAGTTCATGATACCGGGGTCCTGGCATTGAGCCCCGTATCATCTCTCTGCTCAGCAGGGAGCCTGCTTCCCCTCTCTCTCTCTGCCTGTGGCTCTGCCAACTTGTCATCTCTCTCTCTTTGTCAAATAAATAAATAAAAATCTTTAAAAACAAAAAAAATCAAAGAATTCAAAAAAAAGAGAAAAAAGTAACAACTGTGAAGATGAGAAAAGCTTTATGAACATAGTAGATATTAATTCAACTATATCAAAAATTATCTTAAATGTCAGTGATGGTTAAGCGGCTGCCTTCGGCTCAGGTCATGATCCCAGCATCCTGGGATCGAGTCCCACATCAGGCTCCTTGCTCTGCAGGGAGCTTGCTTCTCCCTCTGCCTCTGCCTGCTACTCTGTCTGCCTGTGCTCGCTCTCTCGCATGCTCTCTCTCTCTCTGACAAATAAATAAATAAAATCCTAAAAAAAAAATGTCAGTGATGTATGTATACCAGCTAAAAGATATATATCATTACAGTAGATAAAAAACAAATATACTTTACCAACAAGAAACTCAGTTAAATATAACTGAGTATAAATAAATAAATAAACAAATATAAATATAACACAAAGAAGTTAATAGTAAAGGGATAGAAGAAATACAAAGAACAAACTGAGGGTTGCCAGAGGGAAGGGTAGGGGATTGGACAAAATGGATGCAGAGGAATGGGAGATAGAGGCTTCCAGTCATGGAAGAAATAATTCATGGGAATAAAAGGTACAACATAGGGAATATAGTCAATGACATCGTAATAGTATTGTATGGTGACTGATGGTAACTATACTTGTGAGCATAGCATAATGTGTAGACTTGCAGAATCACTGGGTTGTACACCTGAAACTAATGTAAGATTGTGTCAACTATACTTTAATTAAAAAAAAAAAAACTAAAGAAACAAAGTAAAAAGATAGAGAATGTTGTACCATTCAAACACTAATCTAACACTACAGAAGAGAATGAGAAGAATTATATTAATTTCAGACTATATAGACTTTAGAACAGGGAAAGTTATCAAGAATAAAGAGGAGCATTATGTCATGATAAATTCTCCAAGGATACATAGCAATCCTTAGTATGCATACACTTAAAACAGTGTGTCAAAATATGTAAAGATAAAATGAATAGAACTAAAACCAGAAATAGCCAGATCTATAATTATAGTTGGAAACTTCAACACCCATCTTTAAGTAACTGGTATAGGTCAATCAGGCAGAAAATTATTAAGATACAATTTACTTAAATAGCACCATAACTCAATCTAATTGACATATATAGAATATTTCATCAAATGACTGCAAAGTGCACATTTTTTCTCATTCTCACTTGGAACATTCACCATTTTGAATAAAATGCATAGTTTCATTTTTTTGTTTTGTTCTGGGGTTGCATGCATAATGTGGATAGGGACTGAATATCTACTCAGGGCCAATTTTCCTATAGTTCATATTTGTTCTTTAGATGTTGTCCAGGCCCTTCTCCTCATGGCTCAATGTGGGGAAAGTCTCCTCTTAGATGTCCACACACATACATTTGCTAGACCCTGGGTTTTCATTCCTGTCCCTCTTATCTGGAGAAGCCATAAAAAACAAAGTTGAAATTACCTTAACTAGCAAAAATTTTAGGGCAAAAGCCCTTTCTTGCTTCTCTTACCTTTCTGGGTTCCTACAATCCCTTCAGTTTTGTCCTGGCACTTCCTTACTATCTTGTCAGCTATTCAACGCTTCTAATTTTTTTTTAAATACGTTATCCAGCACTTTTCATTATTTTCATCAGGAAGATTGGCCCAATGTGCAGAAAGCAGTGGAATTTTTAAAAAAGAAACAAAAATGAAAATCAATGAAATAAAAAACTGGTTCTTTGAAAAATGAATAAAATTGATAAACCTTTAGCCAATCTAACACAGGAAAAGAGAGAGAGAGACAGGGGATACAAATTATCAGCATCAGGAATAAAGGAGTGGCCATCATTACTGATCCCATGGATTAAAGGGATATTGAAGGAATACTAGGAATGAACTCTATCCTACAAATTTGAAAACTTAAATGAAATGGAACAATTCCTTAAAGTATGTATCTCTGTGGAAGAAGTATGGATGATAGATAAGAATTTAGAGACTAAACCAGGAGAAAGAAATGTTGATATTTTGCTCAATCCAGGTGAGAAATGAGGAAGACCTGAAAAGGCATTTGCTGAAAGATAAGTACAAATTAAACAAGAGAAAGGGTAGAGGAAGTTTTGAAGAAGAAGGAACCATCTATTCCAATGACTTTATACTTCAGTCCTTCGCATCTGCTCAATCCCTTGATTATACTATTGGCTCCAAAATCTCAAGTTTAGGGTGTCTGAGTGGCTGTCTGTTAAGTGTCTGCCTTTGGCTCAGGTATGGTTCCAAGATCCTGGGATCAAGCCCTACGTCTGGCTTTCTCCCTCGTCCTCTCTGCTGCTCCCACTGCTTGTGCTCCCTCTCTCTCTCTCTCTGACAAATAAATAAATAAGATCTTAAAAAAAATCTCAATTTTAAACAAATTTCTGACTACCAAATTCTATTTTCCTTGTTAATTTCCTCTGGAACTTGACTTTTACAATTCTTCAATTTTCTTTTTTTAAAATTTTCCTAATTTTGTATTATCTTAGTCACCATACAGTACATCATTAGTTTCTGATGTAGTGTTCCATGATTCATTGTTTGCGTGTAATACCCAGTGCTCCATGTAATACGTGTCCTCCTTAATACTCATCTGCAGGCTAATCCATCCCTCCATCCCCCACCTCTCTGAGACCCTCAGTTTGTTTCCCATAATCTATAGTCTTTCATGGTTCTTCTCTCCCCTCCGATTCCCCCCCTTCATTTTTCCCTTCCTTCTCCTAATATCCTTCATGCTCTTCCTTATGTTCTGCATATAAGTGAAACCATATGATAATTGTCTTTCTCTGCTTGACTTACTTCACTTAGCATAATCTCCTCCAGTTCCATCCATGTCGATGCAAATGGTGGGTATTCATCCCTTCTGATGGCTGAGTAATATTCCATTGTATATATGGGGGTTTTTTGGTGGTGGCCTCCAATCTCTCCAAACTTTCCCAGAGTGTGCCTTGCCTGATTGCAGTTGATATTTTGGACTCTTCATTCCCCCAACCACCCCTCAACAGAATGACAAGGAGGAACTCCCAAAAAAGAAAAGAACCAGAGACAATGACCTCTCCCACAGACCTAATGGATATGGATATAAGCAAGATGTCAGAAACAGACTTCAGGGTAACAGTTATGAAGACAATAGCTAGGCTTGAGAAAACCACTAACAGCAACATAGATTCTCTAAGAGCAGAAATGAAAGCTAATCAGGCCAAACTTAAAAATGCTATGAATGAGATGTAATTCTTTGATTTTCTAATCTAGACTAAAATCTCAAGGGGGAAAACTTTTAATAACACTCATTCCAGAGTTTTGATACATTTGTCATTCATGCAATTAATGTTTTTCCTTAATATCTATCCAAAATTACTGCTGGCATCCATGAACAGTTCCATTTTTATCAAGGAGCATCTGTATATTGCTTTCATTGTTCTAATAATTCTACATGCAAGTCATTGTGCTATATACCTTAGCTTTATATCAGTATACTAATCCCTCATGTTTCTGACTAATTAGTAAATAAGTGACAAATTGAAAATTATTAATCTTATGTATTTCATTGCTTATTTTTCTATAAGCAAAAATTAAGAGAAGCTGTCAATAGAGATAACAATTAATGCTAGTAAGTTTTATCTCCAATTAATAAAAATAGAGGATAAAAACAAAGACTTTTTTCCATAAAATTATTTTCAACCCAAACTAGGTATTAACATTTTTTAAAAGATGCCTTTATAAATTAAAAATACATAATTCAACACTAATTTTAATCTCATATTCAAATCCCTGGGAGGTAATTAATTTCAGAAATAATATTTTAAGTAGGAAATACAATTAAATTGTCACATTTAAAATATGATTTGAAAAAAATGACTGAGATGAAGTGGCCCACTGAATTGTAATTTAGTACTAATTATTCAATTTGTACAAATATTTTCCTTACACATCCCTCATGGCATCCTGTTCTATCCTTGACATGAAAGCATTAGTATATACATCTTTTCCTATACTATATGTCCTATTTTATAGTCTTAGATTATTATGAACTGGGTATTGGATAAATGGATAAATGGAAAATTATCTACTAAAAATTTGATGAGAGCAGATAAAAGGAATTTAAGAAGGATATTGAACAATTGACCTGCTCTTCATGAATGTTTTGAGGACTCTTTAAAAAAACCTAATCTTTATATTGGTAATATTTCTGAGGATTCCCTTCTGGTGATTTATACAGAAATAAAAGTATCTAAAAGATTTTCCTCACTTTACCAAATTTTATGCTAATGGGAAAAATACAATTTAATATATTAAAATGGTAAGTAGGCCTTCAAATCTTTTAAAGCAACATGGTTTTATAAAATAGAAATCTAACTTTCTCTGTCATAAAACATGGCTGGATTTGGGGGCATATACATTTATTCAAATCATATTTTAATATTAATATTTTGGTAGACAAAGTAATATAAATATCTTATTTTTATGTGTATACTTTTATATTAAACATTTAGGGAAAATTCTGTTAGTTTCTTTTATTTCTAAATTAATAAACTACTTCTAACCCCTTATATCAAGAACAGATTTGTTAAGGTCTAATTCAAAATATTTTTTTGACTATGCATTTATCATATTTCACTTCAAGCAGCTTTACATATAAGTTTGTGAACCTACTGATACTTTCATCCACTACAGTAATCCTTTGGCAATTCAACATTTAATGTGTATAATCTGATTCATTCTCAAGAAATATGACTTGCTCCTACATAGCAGTCTTGCAATTTACAATTTAAATACATTCTAATATTGGAGTGTTGGTTAATATAGTCAAGTAGATGTCATTTTTGTTATCATGGTATTCACAAATGCGGGGATTATCATTTTGTGGTGTATCTCTCTCAAATGTCAAAATGTTCTATCTATCCAAATGCCTGCTGGGTGGCTTGCTGTCACCTTAAAATGAAAAAATGCACTCATCTCATTCCAAATATGTTATCTTTTATGATCTTATTTATTGTTAATAGCAACATAAATTTTATAAATTGCAGTTTTATTCATTCTTCTCCTTCACACTGTATTAAATCAGTCACTAAGTCCTATAGAATCCTGCTCCAAAGTATCATAACAACTGCTTCTTCCTGAGATTTTCTGTGACTCGATTTTCTTATCCCAAGTCTTGTTTATACTGTTAACTAAAAATCTCCTTCTGGATGTAATGTTTCTCCAACCACAGTGGAATTAACTGTATCCTGAACTGTATTCAATACTGATCATAAAACGAAAACAGGGGCCATGGTGCCAAGGAAAGTGATGGATTCTAGAAGCTGAAAAAGACAAGGACAGCAGATTTCCTTGAGAACCTCCAAAATGGCAACATAGCCCTTACAACATCTTGAGCATCCCCACGAGACCTCTGTCAGATTCCTGACCTATAGAATTGTAAGATAACAAATTTGTATTGTCAAGGTATCCAATCTCATAAAATGTTCTGTGAAGATGTTAAGGGTATGACACAAAAACTCCTCAATTAAACCAGAAAACATCTCAGAAACTTAAAAGCATTGTCCTTCAGTTATCTCAGCAAAAACGAAAAATATTGATTAACTTATCTACGAAAGATTTGTTAAGGAGCTTCTTATCTAATTAGTGAACACTATTACATACACAGGAGATCCAAAATACTCTTGAGAATCTTATACCAGCAGAGACATTGCCAGCTTGGATCAAAAGGGAAAGACAAATTTCAGACCCTGAAAATTTTACAAGCGGCAAACAGGCTGATAAAAATATTCAGCAGGAAATATGTGCTACCTTTTAAGGAACGATAACTCTGAGGACAAAGCTGAGAAAGCAGTGGAGAGCAATTAGCTGAAAGGGCAGAACAAGGAACCAAACAGTATGATTCTCAAGCCTTGAAAACTAATGGTGTTTGCCTGTCAGGATTTCAAATTGCTTAGGACTAATGATTCCTTTTTCCTTCTAATGTACTCCCCTTTTGAACCAGAATATCTGCAAACGTTATATTGTGCCTGCCCCATCATTGTATTTAGGGAACACAGAACTTGTTGTTTAGTTTCACATGTTCACAAATGGAAAGGATTTGTGTACCAGTGTAGATTACACCCAGGGTCTCACCAGTATCTGATCTAAATTATTTAGATAATGAGAATTGGTACTTTTGTGTTGAAGATATTTAGATGTGATTTTGGTCTTTGAGTTGATCTTTTAATGGACTGAGATTTTTAGAGACTTGGGAATAGGGTGGATATATTTTGCATTTGGGTTAGACACAAATCTTTGGGAAACCAAGGGAGGATTATGTAGGAAGAATAATGCCCCCCAAAGATGTCTACATCCTAATCTGTGAAACCCATCAATATGTTACCTTACATGGAAAAAATGAACTGTGCAGATGTGATTAATGATATAAACCTTGAGATGGGAGATTATCCAAGTGGGCCTAATACAAGTCTTCAAAAGTGGAGACATTTTCCTGACTGAGTGAGAGAGAGAAGACAGAAGAAGAAAAAGGAAACATTCTAAGGGTGAAAAAGACTCAACATGCTGTTGTTGGCTTTGAGGGTGCCATAGATAAGGAATGCAGGTGACTTCTGGAAACTGGAATTGGACTTCAAATGACAGGCAGAAAGGAAATGGAATTTCAGTCCTACAATTGCAAAACAACCTTAATTCTGGCAACAACCCGAATGAGCAAGGAAATGGGAAACCTTTAGAGTCTATAGAAAAAAAAAAAAAATGCAGCCTTGTCAGCACTTTGGTTTTAGCCTGGTAAGACCCATACAAAATTCTGATCTAATACATTCTTGTTTTAAGGCACAAAATTGGTGGCAAAATGTTACAGTAGCAATAGGAAAACTATTACACTGACAATATCAGATAATTCTAATACAACCTTGTACAATTTTTTTACATGCTATTTCAGTAGCATGCTGCTAAGATCCTTCATAATATTCCAGGATGATAGATATTATATATTGTGTTGAATTTTTATTGATGCATAATGGGTTACTACAAATTTAGTTGTTTAAAGCAACATCCATTTATTAGGTCACATTCTGTAGGTCAGAAATTTGGGACAGATGAAGTTAGCTTCCCTATTCAGGATTTTTGGTGCTGAGGTCAAGAAGTGGGCTGGGCAAGTTAACAATTAGAGGCTTGATTAAAGAAGAATCTGCTTCTAAGCTTATTCAGATTGTTAGCAGAATCCAGTTCCTTGCAGCTTGTCGAGCTGAGGTCCTCATCTTTTTGCTGGCTATGAGCCAGGTGTTGCTCTCAGTTGCTAGAGTTTACCCATCCTTCTCTGCTATAGGGCTTCCTCCATCTTCAAAATCAGAAATGGAGTTCTTTTTCATTGATTCTCTGTCACTCAGTCTCTTCCACTAGGAAGAGCTCTAGCACCTTTTAAAGTCTCAACTATCAGTTTAGGTCCACTGAGGAAATCTCCCTCTTTAAAATCACCTAAATTCGGAACTTAATTTTTATCTCAAATTCTTTCATAGAAACACCTAGATTAGTGTGTCATTGAAAAACTGAGAGAAGGTATATGTACTATAGGGGATAGGAATCTTGGATCAATTTAGAATTCTGCGTATGCTGAAAAGTCTAGAAAGGTAAATTTTTTAAAATGTTTTAGTTCCTCTCATAGTAATTGCTCTTCTATTTATGTTTCAGATTTCAAAGATAAGCCTATAGCAAGGGTTCTTTATGTTTGGTGCAAAGTATCATCCATCTAAAATTATGTAAAATTTTAATATTTATGATAAGAGTGAGTATGCATTCACTATACTGCCCATATAACTTTGACAAGTTAAAGTTCTAAACGTCATTTGCCCTCATCAAATAAGAAACACTTAGGTTCCGCTGATTTAAATGGTAGAAGAATCAGGCAAAAATAGCTCTGTGATGGATATAAATGGTACATACAGATGCACAATTATTGGTCTCTAAAGTCTCATTTCTCCTGAAGACAAGTGACTCTGGACAATTTAATAAAAATTTAGGCTGATAGAATTTTGTTCTTGGGCTGCCCTCCATGCAGATAAAGGTGTCTAACCACAGAAATAAACAACCAGAGAGTCAGCGTGTTTGTCAGAGGCTCTTTGGTTCTCTAACAGATAATGCAGTCAGCGGTAATGATGTCAGCACTTTGACCTGGCACAGGAGACAATTTTCATCCACATGCAGTAGCCAGACTCAACCTGGCTATCTGAAAGATTTCCCTCATGAAAGCCGTCTTGAAATGGCTCCACGTAATAGGCACACCCTGAAAAAATTCCTCTGGGCTAAACAGTGTTTTAATCTGTTGACAGCATTTTAATTTTCTCTTTCTGAAGAACCTCTGAAGGAGGCCCTGTGGAGAGAGAAAGCGGGTCAAGAGGAAATTAAAAGTGAAGATCCTGCTTTCTCACAACTAGGATAAATCTGTTAATTAAGCCAACCCAGTAAAATGCAGGCAATTTTTAATTTACAAACTGCTGAAAGCTTGCTATCAAATAAATTGATTAGCAGTACTCATAATCAAAAGCTCTGGATTAGTAGTTAATTTGTGGAATCAATTAATAGGAGCATTTATCAAATAATATTGCCTCCAGAGAATAACAAATTCATTGTCCTGTGTTTCTAGAGATAAGAAACCCTGGACTCTGGGATGTGCAACAATTCCTGGGGATATGACTCTTATGTGAATTTGTTTTTTTCTTGATTTCTTTTTTCAAGAAATGTGTTATTAAGCGTCCAGATTTAAATTTTCCTTTCTATAAGCATAATATTAATGGATATGTGAAAAATTATTTACAGCTAGAATATTTCTCATATTAATTTATAAGTGTTCTGTTGGACTGTTTGTCCTAGATATTTATAATTAATTCACTGTTGGGTGGATAAATATTTTTCCAAATTAATAAAATTACAAGTGGCCCAAGGCTCAATTATCTTTGGTTGACTCTCAAATGAAATAGATTCTTCTAATTAGAATTTGGGTTTTTTGTGAGGCTTGTTTTTTTCTGGATATAAAAGTTTTATCCAAATAGTTAAACTATGTGATATACTATCCTAGTTTTTAGGACTTTCAAAATAAATACTGGGTATGTTAATGAAGGATTTAATTCCATCTAGTACATATACTTATGAAGGTTTTTTTTTTAAACATATTTTTTAATCAGTCATTTCCTTAAATCAAACTATAATGCCAACTAATCCTATATTGTGGCATTTGATTATACATTAAGAGAGAAGATAGAGCACTATTACTAGATCTATGAGAAAAATATAATTAAATAAATAAATATTTAACCATTATTTTTAAATTTTCAGAATAAATTTGTCTATACTCTCTTTTCTAAAGTGAAAATATATTACATCAGTATATTTTTTTATTATTCAGTTCTTTTCTGCAAAGATAATTTCAAGCAGTGCCTGGTAGAAGGATCAGTTATACTTTATTACTTTTGGGCTAACATTTTAAAAACCTTTTTTAATGTGTTATGAAGCAACTTAAGCAATATGATATTTCTGTTTAAAGCCAAGCTTTCCTTTCACTGGAAATATAATTTCATAGTATCACGTCTGAAAATTCCCATCACAGTTTTAGTTTTCTTTAATATCTTAAGATTAATTAATTAATTTTCTTTAATATCTTAATGATTTCTTAAATATCCCACAGTGTTGCAAAATTGTGATTGTTTCATAAGCCAAAAGAGAAGAGTTTTCCAAAAAATTGTCCCATCATGTTAGAAGTTGGAGGAGGGAAAGGAAAGTAACTTCCCAACTGAGAAGGCACTTTGAGACTGAAAAATGAGGTAAGCCTACCATTTATGTAGACATTTATTCAGGGTAATTCACCAGTGGAGGGATTGGTATTCTTGATATTGGTATTACCAGCTAGCGGCATTGTGGTGAGGTCTAAGGGTAGTTATCTAATGTGGCACCATCTGTGCACCAGAGGATCTCTACTAGTTATCTAAAGTGGCACCTTCCGTGTGCCACTGTAGGGAAGATCAGAATAAGCCTTTCTGCATTTTGTTAGTGTTAACATTAACCTCCATGAGACCTGAAACATGTAGCCCCAAGGGAGGTCATTGCATGGATGAACAAGATGGAGGTTCAAGATGGGAGTTAGTGTTGTCAGTATTTCCATATGTTATATAGGTCATATGAGCTTTCTTAATTTAAATGAAAATATTTATTAAAAATTGAGCATTGATTTTTACTCCCAGCCAAGCTAGAGTAACAGGGACTGACTCACCCTCCCACCTGAAACAAACAAACCAACCCACAATATAGGAATATAGTTTTTAAGCCTATGCACATCAGGGAATTAAAGATAGTGACACTTTAGAAATAGGAAGCATGAAGTGAGTCCTATGATTTCACTAGCTTACTGCCTAAAGAAAATTTTCACCTAAGGCAAAGACAGGGGAACCTAAGAAGAGATATGAGTTTAGGAGCTAAAGCTGAGGGTCCTGAGAATCCAAAAAAGCTAGAGTTCACAGGATAGAATATAAAGAGTGAGCTACATAGATAGAGGACTCCGGAAATCTGCACAGCAGCCCCCTGGAGTCCTTGGCTGAGTACTAATATATCTATGGATTTGAGGAAACTGCCACCCAAGGATAGAATCACTCACAATCAATAAAGGGAAGAGTCTGCAGAACTAACAGAGAGCTAGAAATAACACCACTCCCTCAAGTCAAACTGGAAAGACTTATAGAGCATTGGGTAGAATACTCAGAAGAGTTGTGCCTTAGTAATAAGGAAAATTGGTACTCAACTACATGCTGCTCTTCTTTCACCTCACAATGCTTAAAAACAAGACCTGAAATGACCAGACTGTTTCTGAGTAACTTAACTGCATGCTAGAATACAGGTTAAGAGCATTTATTAGAGTAAAAATAATCCAGTATCAATAAGTTTTCTATTACCCTGCATTCAATCAAAAATTTTTGGGAATGCACCCAGTGCTCATTCCGTCAAGTGCCCTCCTTAATGGTCATACCCCAATTACCTCATCCCCGACCTACCTCCCCTCCAGCAACCCTATTTGTTCTCTATAGCTAAGAGTCTCTTGTGGTTTGCCCCCCTCCTCTGTTTTTATGGTATTTTATTTTTCCTTCTCTTCCCCTATGTTCATCTGTTTTGGTTCTTAAAATCCACATATGAGTTAAATCATATGGTCTTTTCTTTCTCTGACTGACATATTTTGCTTAACATAATACTCTCTACTTCTGCCCATGTCATTGCAAATGGAAAGATTTCCTTCTTTTTTGATGGTCAAGTAGTAATCCATTGTATCTATATACCATATCTTCTTTACCCATTCATCTGTTGATGGACATCTGGGCTCTTTTCATATTTTGGCTATTGTGAACATAGCTGCTTTAAACATTGGGGCTCATATGTCCCTGTGAATCAGTATTTTTGTACCGTTGGGTAAATACATAGTAGTGAGATTGCTTGATCTTAGCATAGGTCTATTTTTAACTTTTTGAGGAACCTCTATTCTGTTTTCCAGAGTGGTTGCACCAGTTTGCATTCCCACCAAAAGTGTAAGAGGGTGTTATATGTAACTAATGAATCACTAAATTCTACTCCTGAAACTAATAATATGCTACATGTTAATTAGCTTGAATTTAGGCAAAGTAAAATTAGAAAAACAAACCATTATTGGTGTTCTAAAAACAAGATTCTTTAGGCAGGTAACATTATCTCCACTATTTTTTTCATTTACATTTGTTAATTTTTCATTTAAAGAGACAATGTGGCATACTAGAAAAAGTATGGGAAAATCCCTCCAAAGCACTTGTTCAAATTCCAAAAAATACTTGTTATAATGTTTATGATCTTTAAAAAAGATTGGATAACTTATGTTGCAGTCTCTGCATGCAAATTAGAGCTAAATATTTATCCCACTGATTTGTTAGGATGAAAAGACACTGCACCTGTTACATATTATGCACAAAATAAATTATTTATTATCATCAAAAAAATTATCAGGGACACAAATAAGCAAGAAAATGCAAGTCTTAGTGAGAAGAACAAATCAATTGGAACAGACCCAGAAGGATGCAAAGTTGGGATTAGTAGACAAAGACCTACAAAGAGTTACTATGAATACATGCTCTATGCTTAAGAAGCTAGAGGAAAAATTTTATACTAAAGAGAAAAAAAGAAGATATTTTAAAAAGGACCCTATTCCAACTTGCACTGATGAAAACTACAATATCTGAGAGAAAACAAATTTTTTCCATATACTGACAGCAGATAAGATATTTCAGAAAAACAAAAAGCTTCGTGAACCTGAACACATATGACTAGTCACTACCCTAGATAAAACATAGTGAAAAAAAGGAAAATTGGAAAAAAAGTGAATAGAGTATCAGTGAGCTGTGTGGCAATATCAAGCAGTGTAATGTATAGGTACTAGGACTCCCTTAAAAGACGGGCAAGACAAAAAAAAAAAAAAAAAAATGGAATGATAAAAAATGTGAAAAACATTTATGGCAGATGTTTCCCCCAAATTTGGAAAAAAAAAAACTATAAAGCCACAAATAAAGAAGCTCAACAAACCCCAAGTACAAGAAACAGGAAGGAAACTACTTAAGTTACATCATAAGCAAAATGCTTAAAATCAGAGAAAAAGATGTCATGTTAATAGAAGTTGAAGAAAAAATATTTATTACATTCAGAGAACACAGATGAGGGTAACAACAGTGTTTTGTCAGGGAAACAAAAATGTAAATAGTAGCTGGAGCAACATCTTTAAAAAACTGAACGAAATCTGTCAATTCATAATTTTATTACATGAGGAAATATTTTTCAAAACAAAGATAAAATAAATACTTTTCATACATACAAATGCTGAAGAAATTTAACACTAGTAGACCTGCATTATTTTTAAAAATTTAAAAAAGTTTTATCAAAGAGCTTTAGGCTGCAAAAAAATGGTATCGTGTTGATGGTATAATCAGTGATTTTCAGATTAGGTGAAAAAAGCACAACTCAACTATATGCTGCATGTTAGAATGCCCCATTAAACAGAAAGAAACAAATAGATTAAATGAAAATTTGTGAAGGGACTGAGATGTTACTATATTTGCAAAATTATATACCTGGTAGATGAAAAATGATCGATAGATGATAGATGATAGGTAGATGATAGATAGATAGATTGATAGATAAGAGATGATAGGCAGATACTGGCAGAAATTGTAGGTATCTGAGTCAGAGAACACATCTTTATTAAACTGATCCTCCAAGCCTAGTATCATGAAGGTGATCTGATGAGAGCCAGAGGAATAATCTTACCTGTATGGTAGAATTTAACTATAGGAAATAATAAACAAATATGACTCTCTGATAGAAGGGCAACTGTTCACACCTCTCCCTCCTGATGAAACCAAAGAAGGCTTTGCTCCCTAATATAAACAAACTCTCTTCTGGGAGAGAAAAAGGATCCTGGGGTCTTACCCTTTGTAATTTAAATAAATGCCTCTAAGGGGAAGATGAGACAATCATCTTCTAGGTTTACAACACAGTCTTATCACTCTCAAAGTAAGCACAGAGGGAAATATGTCCCTACATCCCTATGGAAGTTATTTTCAAAACTTGTCCCGTAACCCAGTCACCCGGAATGTAAACTTTTGGTTACAGGGGAGATAACGAAAGGTGCGTTTGTGGGTGTGTCTGTGTGTGTCTGTGTGTTTTGAGAATGGGTGGATTTCTTTGTTTTTTTGATCTTCTGAATGGGAGCAAATGTTTCCACCATGAAGAAAACAAATGGCTACAGGTTTAATACAAATGCCCTGTGAAGAGCAAATATTTCTGGGGAAAGGAAAGAAAACATGCTTTATTTGATTTCCCACAACTAAAAGTAAAATAATGGATATATATACATATATATGTATGTGTATATATATATGTAAATAATTTGTGTTAACAGTAATCCGTGATCGAAATAGCTGGAGTAGCTATTTTGGTGTTGTATAACATAATTCCGGAGCCAAAAATTTGTAATAATAATATAGAGAGTCATTTCCTAACTATAGAGGGATCATTTCATCTAGAAGACATCATAATACTAAAATTTAAACATATAACAGAATATCCTCAAAATGCACAAAGCAACAACTGTTAGAACTGGAGGGAGAAATGATGAAACTCTGATTATAGTCAGATTTCAACGATATCTCAATAACTGACAGAAATAATAAACAGAAAATTAAGATACAGAAGATTTGAACCAAGCTTTCAATGAACCTAATTTAATTGGGCTTTGTGTAGACATTCCCTGAAATAGAATACACAATCTTTTTAAGTGGGCACAGGACATTTATCAGGACAGGCCATATGTTAGGCCGCTAGCAAAGACTCAGTAATTTCAAAGCATTCAAATCATACAAATTAATTCTCTAAGCAAAACCGGAACTAGCAATAAAATTGATAATGGAAAGATCTCTGGAACTACTCAAATATTTGGAAACAACACATTTCTAAATAGACATGGGTCAAAAAGAAATTAAAATTAAAAAGAACTTTGTACTGAATGAAAATGAAAACAATGTAGCAAAATTTGTAAGATTATCAGCTGCAGCTGAATAGTATCACATGTCCGTATTGGCAGAAAATTCTTTGAAAGAGACAAACCAGCAAAGCTCACTCAAGAAGAGATAGGTAGCTTGAGTAACCTTAAATTTGTTAAAATTTATTTTATAGTTAAAATTTATTTTATAGTTAAAATCTATCCCAAAATGACAAATCAAGACACAGATAACTAGGGAATTTCCTCCCATTTTTAAGGGTGAATTGTCTGTGCTCCTAGCTAAGAACAAAAATCTCTGCTAATGCACTAGATACCCCCTTTTTAATACATCAAGGGAAACTTATCACTAAAACTTCTGTTTTATGCATCATAAATGCTCCTATTTTACTAGGTCATTCTTCATAGCACACAGATATACTATTGTTTATCTCTATTTTTTAAAAAATTTATTTATTTATTTTAGGGGGGAGGGGTAGACAGAGAGGGAGAAGGAGAATCCCCAGCAGACACCCCGCTGAGGGCGGAGCCTGATGGGAGCTCCATCCAGGACCCTGAGATCAGGATCTGGGCTGAAATCGTGTCAGATGCTTAACCTTAAGCCACTTAGGTGCCCCTGTTTGTTTCTACTTTAAATAAAAATCTTCACATCTTTTTCTCTTGACGGCCCACTGCTTTCCTTGGCTTCACAGAAAACGTCCTTGAAAACGTCTGTACCAGTACTATACGTAGAACTTTATGTGATGATGGAAATTAAGGAATTAGATTCCATTTCATTTCTACAGACTGAACAGAAGAAAAGGCTGATCATATCAAACATCAGTCATAATATGGCATAACCTGAATATTGTTAACATGTTGATAGCTATGTAAATCCATACAATGCTTTGAAGAAAGTGAAGAGTAACATATAGCAGATGTGCTGTTTTCCTTGGCTTCACCATTAGAGGATAAGTAAGCCTGGCTCTCGGCTGCCAACATCTTCACGTTTTTATTTGAGAGTCTTTTCTCAGCTCACACTTACCCCCAGGCATGCATAGCGTGCCTGCAGGGCAGGCTAGAAGTGCTACAGAATTCAGGGCTCTAGGAGCAGCCCTCAACCAGCTCCCTCACACTGAGATCCAACCACATTCTACACCAGTTATCACAGCTTCTCAGCAGAATTGAGCACCAGTTGCCCACGATAGCTTGCTTAAAAATTCATCTTTTACTGGCTGCTTTCTTATTTCAATTCTTTCTGAGTCACTTCCCAGATAAACTACTTGCAATGGATTCCTTGTCTCACAGTCTGCTTTTTAGGAACACAAATTATGATAGACTTTTTCAAGTAAATATGAAGATGTGCATATCCATGAACTCAGCAAATATACCCCTAGGAATTTGCCTTAGAAGAGCTACTACTATGTGCAACAGGAGACATCCACAAAAAATGTCCATAGTACCCCTCTTTTTTTTTTTTTAAGATCTTATTTATCTATTTGACAGAGAGAGGCAAGGCAGGCAGAGAGAGAGGAGGAAGCAGGCTCCCTGCTGAGCAGAGAGCCCGATGCGGGACTTGATCCCAGGACCCTGAGACCATGACCTGAGCCAAAGGCAGAGGCTTTACTCACTGAGCAACCCAGGCGTCCCCATAGTACCCCTCTTTGTATTAGCAAACAACTACAGAAAAATGATAAAGAATTCATACCTTCACACAATGTAATATTATCTACCAGTAAAAATTAACGATTATAAATGTAAACACCACGAAGTAAAAATCTCAAAATGTTCAGAGGAAAAAAAATTATTTTAAAGATTAAATGCATTATGACTCTTTTTATAAGGTGAAAAACATGCAGATTAAAAAAGCATATAGGAGTATTAACATGTGATAATATTAAATATTACTGGATATAGTAATACAATAAGGAAAAATAAAGAATAAAATATGTGAAATTTAGGATAATGGCTACTTTTGAGGAAGGAGGGAAGTGGATTGGAATAGGGCATAAAGTATCTTCAAAGATGAAGATTATAATCTTTAAAATTAAACTGGACTTTATCATCAGAAAGGTAGTTTCTCCACACAAAATCTGTTCCATATATACTGAAAAGTTATATATTTAGTCCTATATTATATAGGATCAATGAAAAATGGGTTTTCTATGAATGTTGGCAAATCTTTTGATGTCAGTTCTACACTACAGGAAGATTTTCTCATTTAATAAATGAAAGGTAAATAATTGCATCTGAGTTTGGGCCTGACATCTGGAACTACAGTTGACTCTTGAACAACATGGGCTAGAGCTGCATGGGTCCACTTATAAGCAGATTTTTTTCATAAATACTGTACAGTACAATACTGTAAATGCATTTTTTCTTCCTTATGATCTTCTTAATATCAGTCTCTTTTGTTAGCTTATTTTATTGTAAGAATAGAGCATATGATACAGATAACATTCAAAATATGTTAATTGGCTCTGTTATCAGTAAGGCTTCCAGGCAATATTGTGCTATTAGTAGTTAATTTAAGTCTTTTGGGAGTCAAAAGTTATATGTGAATTTTCAACTGTGCAAGGGTTGACACCTTTATCCCCCAAACTGTTCAAGAGTCAACTGGATTTACATTTTCACAACAACATGATGAGTATTTTTTTTAAGATTTTATTTATTTATTTATTTGACAGAGAGAGATCACAAGTAGGCAGAGAGAGAAAGAGAGAGGAGGAAGCAGGCTCCCTGCTGAGCAGAAAGCTTGATGAGGACTCGATTCCAGGACTCTGGGATCATGACCTGAGCAGAAGGCAGAGGCTTAACCCACTGAGCCACCCAGGCGCCCAGCATGATGAGTACTGACTCATGCATTCACACATGGAAAATATTCCCCAGGAACATACTTTAACTGAATATTATACAAAATGTAAAGTTGCTGAAAGACTACACAATTTATCAAGCACAGAAGAGAGTTAATTAAACGAACCCTGGTCAAGAACTTCATGGACTAAGAAAAAGGATCACAGTGCCATGTATCTAGGAGACTGCTATGCTACTTTTTTCCTATTGCTGTGGAAAGGAGATGGTGTTTTTCCTGCTTCTTAGTTTGCCCTTACCACACTTCATGTGTTTTGCTGATTTTCAAGTCATCTTCAACTATAAAATTAAACAAAACAAAACAAAATGCCTTTACTCCTAAACTTATGGTTGCAATGAAACTTAAACAATAGATGCTAAATGTTTTGTAAATAGTAAAACATTCTACATACAACCAAAGCATTTTGAGGAGTACTTTGCTGATTCTTATTGAGAGGATGTTTGTCTTCTCTAGGCTTAATGCTCTACCAATGGAGAAATGAATAGAAAAAGATTTCTCACCCTTACAAGCAAAAAATGTTTTTTTAAGTGTTTTAATCTGACACTTTAAACTCAACACCTCAAAAACAGAATATTAGGGGGTCGGGAGAGGGTGGTAGGGTTATGGACATTGGGGAGGGTATGTGCTATGGTGAGTGCTGTGAAGTGTGTAAACCTGGCAATTCACAGACCCGTACCCCTGGGGCTAATAATACATTACATGTTTATAAAAATTAAAAAAAAATACAACAGAATATTGTGAGTATTTTCTGATGGGTGCTGCATTGAAAATTTGGTCATACAGATTCTCACGAGACGCCTTACATCACACCATCACACCTCTTTTCTAATTTCATTTTGTCAAAACATGGTAAACTTCATATTTGAGATAACTTTCCATCCCAAGCCCAGGGAGAGGCACATGACATGAACTAGTGAAATGGACTGTTTTTCCCAATATTCCTTTTATAGAGCCAAATAATTCAAGAATTGGAGGAAGTAGTTGGGAAATTAATAGTTGTCTAAATTCCTCAAGATACGTGTGTTCTTGTGCCAAATCTGCCCCAGTTGGTCTTATAGCCTTTTTGTCCATTCTCTGAAGTTCCACACTGATAAGTTTTAAAAGAATAGTTATTTTTTAAGTGAACATATCAAAAATTACTTCAGATGGTAATTTTATTTATTTTATAATTGAAATTTTTTTCTTTTCACTATATTGAGATAAAATTGACATATAATATTATGTAAGGTCTGCAAGTTGACAATTTGAAATTGTCATCAATTATGAAATTGTACCACAATACGATTATACCTTCATCACCTAACATAAGTACAATTAGGTATATGTGTACATTTTGGTCTGTGCACATTTTAAATTTCTTCATGAGTCAATCTTGGTAGGTTGTAGGTTTCTACAAACTTACTCATTTCTTGTAGGTTATCTAACTTATTGGCATGTATTTGTTCAGAGTAGTCTCTTATGATCCTTTATATTTCCGTTACTTGTAATATTTCTTTTCTTTCTGATTTTTGTTCTGACTCTTCACTTTTTCTTTGTTAGCTATAGGTTGGTCAATTTTGTTTATCTTAAAAAAAAAAAATGCTCTAAGCTTCATCTGTCTTTTCTATTTTTTTCTTTCTGGTTTCTATTTCATTTATTTTTCTTCCAATCTTTGTTATTTCCTTTTGTCTGCTAGATTTTAGATTAGTTTGTCCTTTTCTCTAGTTCCTTGAGGAGCTCCTTCCTACTTCTCTAGTTCCTTGAGATTTTTTTTCTTAATGTAGGTAGGTGTTTATTGCTGTGACCTTCCCTATTAGAATACTTTTATAAATTCCATAGATTTTGGTATGTTGTGTTTCTACTCATTGGTTTCAAGACATGTCTGATTTCCCTTTTGATTTCTTTTTAGACCCCTTGGTTGGTCAGGAGTGTATTTAATTTTCACATATTTATGATTTTGTCATGTTTCTTCCTGTTATTTGATTTCTACTTCATGCCATTATGGTCAGAAGAGATACTTGGTATGATTTCAATCTTCTTTAAATTTGCTAAGACATGATTTATGACCTAACATATGATAATATCTTGGAGAAGTTCTATGTGTGCTTGAGAAAAATATTTGTTTTGTTTCTTTGGGATGTAATATTTTATACATGTCTGATAGGTCCTTTTTGGTCTAAAGTATAGTTCATAGCAGTGCCTGGCTGGCTCAGTCAGTAGAGATGTGACCGTTGGTCCCAGGGTTGTGAGTTCAAGCCCCATACTGGGCATACAGCTTATTAAAAAAATAATAAAATATAATCCAAGTCCTTATTTCCTTATTGGTTTTCTGCCTGGATGATTTATCCATTGTTGAAAGTAGAGTATTGAAACACCCTACTATTATTGTATTTTCTGTTTTTCCCTTCAGATCTCTGAGTATTTCTGTAATATAGTTAGGTGCTCAAATATTGGGTGCATATATATGTTTATGGTTGTCATGTCATCTTGGAAAATTGACCCCTTTACTATTGTATAATGCCTTATCTCTTGTGACAGCTTTTGAGTTAGAGGCTATATTGTCTGATATAAATATAGTTATCCCTGTTCTCTTTTGATTTTCACTTGCAACGGAATGTCTTCTTCTATCCCCTCACGTTGAGCCTACATGTGTCCTTAGTTGAAGGGAGTTTTCTGCAGGCTGCCCATAGTTGGGTCTTTTATTATTATTTTTTTTTAAATCCATTCACCCATTCTATGTCTTTGATTGGATAATTTAATCATTCACATGTAGAGCAATTAATTGATAGGTAAGGACTTACTAGTGCCATCTTATTAATTGTTTTCTGGCTGTTTTGTAGTTCCCTTGTTCCTTTCTTCCTCTCTTTTCCTTTGTGAACTGATGATTTTCCATTGCAGTATGTTTCTCATTCCCTTTTCTTTGTCATCTGTGTATCTACAAGTTTTTGCTTTGTGGTTACCATCAAGTGTAAAGAGTAATTTTAAGTGATTAATAACATAACAATGAACACAAATTGGAGCAATGAGAGAAAAGATTGTCTAAAAATGATGAAAACAACTTGAAACATAACTGAAGATATAGAAAAACAAGTAAGTAAACCACTTGTGTTGATTATGGTTTTGAATGTTGCAGTATCCTCATTTTTGGAGTTTGTTCAAAAGGTCATAGAGAGCAATGTAAGAGCCTCAATTTTGGATTTTAAATAGGTCCTGTATACATGCAATTTTCAAAGTGTTTCCTACATATTTTTTTCCCCCGGAGAAATTTATCTAAAAAAATTCTTTTCATCTGGAATACTTAAGAAACATTAAAGTTCACACTGACATAACTAATAAGCCACTTACTACTCATACAAATCTATTGCTTGGACAGTCAGGATATCAGATAGTATGAAATTGTTTTATGGGAAATTTATATTACTGAAGATGAAAGTATATGCAGCATTTCTAAAATTATTTATGAAAAATGAATTTATGCGTCACTTTGTGTCTGCCAACATTTCTTTCTAGCTTTAACAACCAAAGTGCAGTCAAAATGACCCCAAAATGCCCAGAAAATGTTCATTAAAATTGATTTTTCCATCCAGTTACATTGCTAGTAAAAATGTATGAAATACATATATTTTTATTTAGAGGGCCAGTTTTCTTATAATGGAGTGTCCTTAATAATGTGTTTTTTAATAAGGCGATGTCTCTAAAATTGGACAAGGCAAGAAGTCCTGATTTTTCACAAAAATTGAGCAAAAATCTTTTGTTCAGATAAAGAGAAATGTATGGAGTTTCTGCTTGTGAGTTCTAATCTTTCAAAAGATGTGGACTATCTTTCTATATTGAATAATTGCCTGCTTCTCTTTACTTTAAAGAGAGCCAAAAGTAAATGTAGTTAGATGGTAAACAATGGTAGTAGAAGGAAAGAGGGAGACTGAATGAGACTCCATTTGTCATCATATGGAAGCTGAAATATCATGGAGGAGGAAAGGCAAGAAGGAAAATAGAAATGGAAATTAACTCAACCTATATGAATTAATAGGAATAATAATTTCATATTCTTTTTTTTAATATTTTACTTATTTATTTATTTATTTGAGAATGAGAGAGAGTGAGAGAGAGAACACAAGCAGGGTGAGGGGCAGAAGGAGAAGCAGATTCCCTGTTGAGCAGGGAATCCAATGTGAGCCTTAATCCTGGGGCTCCAGGATCATGGATCATGACCTGAGCCAAAGGCAGACAATAAACCAACTGAGCCATCCAGGCACCCCAGTAATTTCATATTCTTAAAACTATGTGAACTCAGAAAGAGGCAGGTTTTACAATTCTCATTTTATCTGTGACACCCTCAGTCAGAAACATGGGGATATCATAAAAACACTAACTGCAAACTCAACTCAGCAATTTATTTATAGATCCAGTGTGTGAATTCTTAGAAATCCTACTTGGAGAGACCGAGGTTCCTTCTGATTTCCAGTGCTATTTATCCACCCTGAACCAAACACAAACATTTCATAGTAACTGTACTATATAATGTTTTGTTGTATATTAAGAAATATGCACAAAAAATTGGTCCTATTACTGGATTGAACTATTTCTGCATTTCATATAATTGGTTCTCATGGAGGAGATATGGAGAAGTTGCCTGACTAAAATGGACTGTGAGTGAGGGCTGCAATCCAGTAAGAAGGGAAGCTGAGAAAGCACTAAGAATAGGAAGTCTTCATTTAGCAATGGAATTTGATGTACATAATAATAGTTTTCAAGAAAACAAATTGCTAAAGCATCTGTCTCTGGCATTATAAAAGAGTAACTTCCAACTGATCTATCAGTTACAGAAGACAACATTATGCCAGGATTGTTGTTTTTGTTTTGTTTTGTTTTGTTTCCAATTTTAATTTCATTGTTTTACTTACACACACTATTGTATTTGCCCCAGAACAGTCTGTTGCAAAACTGAAAATAGGGAGGTGATGCTATAGTTCACCAGCATCTTCAGCTTCATTCCATAGAATACTTCTTCAGAGTTTTATCCCCTGGCCATTGGTTTTGGCAAAAGCTTTCAAGATTGTGTATCAGCTGCAGATCACAATAGGAAAAGCCAACGTGGTAGTTTATAGAATTAACAAGAATAGCCATCTTCCTTGACAGATTGCTCTGTTTAATTATAGCTGTTGAGGATTGAATCAGCTGCTTGAACAGGGAAAATCAGAGGGTCATAAGGATGGCCTATTAACTTTCTGTCATGAGAACCGGCATACCCATGATCTGCACATACAGTATGGCAGAATGCTTGCCAAATAACTGGCCCTTGAAACCCCTATGGCAATTTTTAAAATCCCTGTGGTAACACAAGGGATACGAAAACTGGTGATTTGGGATGCAAACTGACAGTAAAATTTATCAGATAAATAATTTTCTGTTTCAAAATTGATTTGAAATATTTTTTAGAAAAAGAAAATCAATTCAATATGTCACCTTCTTCTCGTTAAAAACCATTATTTATTCCTGCATGTAACAAATAAAGGACACATTATATTCATTCCTTGGCTCTTTTTTTTTTTTTCCATTGGAAGAAGAGACTTCTTTCATAATATTAAAATAAATGTTCTCTGAAAACAAACAAACAAAAATCCCTCTACTCTCTGCCATTCAGGTGGGACCAGAAAAATAAAAAGTAAAAACTCAAAGTATCTATTGCAAGCGAGGAAAATCACTGGAACTGGAGCTGATATGATATTTATTTGGTGGCAATGTAGACTCTTAAGGAATGGCCTATGAAAACGAAGCAACGGCCTATTTATGCAGTCTTTAAAAGCATCCTCCAGTTCATCCATAAGTACTGTCGTAATCTATAAGAATATACCTCAGGACCACTCAGCACCCTCAGAATGCTATAAATACTTCCAAGTCCTACATACCAATATGGGAAAGGAACTGGAACTGAACCTGACAATTTATGACTAACACACATTGCCCTGGAAATTCTGAGATCTTGAAACTCCCAGGACACACAATTCTTAGTAGCAGCAAAGATCAGTTTTATGCAGATTGCTTTCAGGACATACATCTCTCTTCGCAGATGTCAAGATTGGATGATTAGCTTTACTAGAATCTGGAATTGAGACAGGAGGTGTATATCAACTTAAGAGGACTTTCAAATCTATATGTCTGACTATAGAGAAGAAAATGCAATCCCTATAATTAATCCCTGTGTGTCTCAGGAATACAAGAGCATTTATTTATTTATTTATTTATTTATTTATTTATTTATTTATTTATTTTTAAGAGATTTTATTTATTTATTTAACATACAGAGATCACAAGTAGGCAGAGAGGCAGGCAGAGGGCGGGCGGGGGGGGCGGAGGAAGCAGGCTCCCTGCTGAGCAGAGAGCCCGATGCGGGGCTCGATTCCAAGACCCTGGGATCATGACCTGAGCTGAAGGCAGAGGCTTAACCCACTGAGCCACCCAGGTGCCTCTACAAGAGCATTTAAATGCCAACCTAGTAGAGTAAAAGAAGAAATCAAGAACAATGGCACCACTGTAGTGGTCTCATTATAGCCAGTGCATGAACAAAAGGCAGAGCTAAAAAGTGATCTAGTTTCCTGAAATTTAATCTGTGAATTAAGCGCTACAACATTCTCTAATAAAATAATACCAAATATAGTTAAGGCTTTTTAAAGTATAATACATATTTTAATTATAACTGAACTGTCCATGCATAAAACAATCTCAAGGAAACCTTCCATGCCTTTCTTTTAAAAATGGATTTAACTTATTATTTATATCCCAAATATAAATGATGAATTCCTCCTTATTGAAAATATCTCTATAGTGAATTTTAATTACACTGCTTCCTTTTTTTCTTTTTATAGAGTCACACTGAAAATTATTTATCTTCAAAAGTGGGTTAACTCTCTATGAACTGAAAGTAACAAAAAAACCAAACACATCAATTCTAAATACATCTGCTTGAAGAAGTATAGATGTTGAACATAGATATTTATACATGTGCTTATTTACTTATGCAACTCCATGCTGGGAAGCTACAGACATACCTCATTTTATTGTGCTTTGCAGATATGGAATTTTTTACGAGTTGAAGTTTTATAGCAACACTGATCTGAGTAAGTCTATCAGTGCCATTTTCCCAAGCATTTTTGCTCACTTTGTGTCTCTGAGTCACATTTTGGTAATACTTGCAACATTTCAACTTTTTTCCATTGTTACCATATTTACTATTGTGATCTGTAATTAGTGATCTTAGATGTTACTATTGTAATTGCATCACAAACCTCACTATATAAGACAGAACATTTAGTTGATAAATGCTTTGTGTTTTGAGTGTTCCACTGACCAGCTGTTCCCCATTTCTCTCCCTCTCCTCACGTCTCCCTATTCCATGAGACATACTGACCTAAGGTTGAAATTAGGCCAATTAATAACCCCACTATGGACTCTAAGTAAAAAGAGAGGTCACACACCTCTCATATTAAATAAAAAACCAGAGATGATTAAGCTTAGTGAGGAAGGAATTTTAAAAGCTAAGATAGGCTGAAGCTGAGACTCGTGCCAAACAGTTAGTCAAGATGTAAATGCAAAAGAAAAGTTCTTTGAGAAAATTAAAAGAGCTACTTGGGTTAACACATGAATGACAAGAAAGCAAAACAGCCTAATTGTTGATATGGGGAAAGTTTTAGTGGTCTGGACATAAGATCAAACCAGCCACAACATTCCCTTAAGCCAAAATCTAATCCAGAACATCGCCTTGAGTCTCTTCAATCCTGTGAAGGCTGAGACAGATGAGGAAACTGCAAAAGATGTCTGAAGCTAGCAGACATTTGGTCATGAGGTTTAAGGAAAGAAAATTTCTCCATAACAGAAAAGTGAAAGATGAAGCAGCAAGTGCTGATGGATAAGCTGCAGCAAATTTTCCAGAAGACCTAGCTAAGATAATCAATGAAGGTGGCTACACTCAACAATAGATATTTAATGTAAATGAAATAGCTTTCTTTTGGAGGAAGATGTCATCTAAAACTTTCATAGCTAGAGAGGAAAAGTCAGTGCCTGGTTTCAAAGCCCCAAAGGTCAGGCTGACTCTCTTGTTTAGGGGGTCATGCAGCTGGTGACTTGAAGTTAAAGCCAATGTTCATTTACCCTTCTGAAAATCTTAGGGCTCTTAGAATTATGCTTAATTAGATGTGTTGGATGACAGAAATCAGATATGATTAGAAAAAAAGATCTTTCAAAACATTAATGCTCATTGACAATGTCACCCAAAATACACTGAGATTAGTTTTGTTTTTGTGACTAACATAACATTCATTCTGCAGCCTATGGATCAAGAAATAATTTCAACTTTCAAGTCATATTACTTAAGAAATGCATTTGTAAGGTGTAGCTGCCATTGATAGTGATCCTTCTGATGGTCTGGGCAGAGGGATCAGAAACTTTCTGGAAAGACTTCATCATTCTACATGCCATTAAGGACATTTGTGATTATGGGAAGAGGTCAAATATCAATATTAAAAAGAATTTGGAAAAAGTTGATCCTAATCTTCACAGTTGACTTTCAGGGGTTCAAGACTTCAGTGGAGGAAGTAACTGCAGATGTGGTAGAAAAAAAGCAAGAGAAATATAATTAAAAGAGGGGCCTGAAGACATAACTGAATTGCAGCAATCTCTTGATAAAAATTGAGCAGATGAGGGTTGCTTCTTATAACTGAGCAAAGAAAGGGGTTTCTTGTGATGGAATCTACTCCTAGTGACGGTCTTATGAAGATTATTGAAATGACAACAAGTGATTTAGAATATGAGATAAAGCTAGTGATAAAGCAGTGTCAGGGTTTCAAGGGATTGACTCCAGTTTTGAAAAAGTTTTACTGTGTGTAAAATGCTATCAAATAGTTTTGTGTGCTATAGAAAAATCACTCATGAAAAGAAGAGTCAATGGATGCAGCAAACTTTGCTCCTGCCTTATTTGAAGAAATTGCCACAATCATCTACCTTCAGCAACCACCACACTGATCGGTCAGCAGCCATCAACATTGAAGCAAAACCCTGCTCAGCAAAAAGATTACAACTGGCTGAAAGCTCCAAAAATAGTTATCATTTTTTCAGCAATAAATTATTTTTAATTAAAATATGGAAATCACTTTTTTTTTTTTAGATTTTATTGATTTATTTGAGAGACAGAGATCACAAGTAGGCAGAGAAACAGGCAGAGAGAGAGGAAGGGAAGCAGGCTCCCTGCTCAGCAGAGATCCCGTTGCAGGGCTCGATCCCAGACCCTGGGATCATGACCCAAATTGAAGGCAGAGGCTTGAACCCACTGAGCCACCCAGGCACCACTGGACATTGCTTTTTAAGACATAAGAGCTATTGCACACTTAATAGACTACAGTATAGTATATTCACTGGGAAGCCAAAAGAATTGATTTAATTTGTTCTATTAAGATACTCACTTTTTTTGCAGTGGCCTGGAACTGAACCCTCAGTATCTCTGAGGTATGCCTGTACTATATTTGTCTAAGACATTAATGAGGAGAGTGCTATCTGAGAGATACTAATGAGGATGATACATCATTCAAGCCATAAATCAAATCTTAAATGGCATCCGGAACACAATGAAAAAACAATCAGAAGGATTTAGCTAAAAGATCTCCATGACTCCATGAAGCAAATTGTCATGTCAGAGGAAATAAGACCTGATATTATGGGTGATTGGAATTCACCTCTGCAATTAGCTTCTATGCCTTCCCTAAGACTGTGTAAACAAACATAATGCCATAAAAGTGCACTGATCATGGAGCAGAAAGGGAAAAAAATAAGTTACTAGATGAATATATACATTTAAAGCAGCTCAAATCTGAGATAACTTTATTAGACTACTGGTGCTTGTTGAATAGCATTTCTTTTATATTTTTAATTTAATAATTAAAGGAAACACTTGTACCCTGACATATTTGCAAAGCAGATAGTTGGAAGTAAGAAAACAAGTGTTCCAATGGTACAGCTAATGTTCCTTTCTCCATGTCTCAAAGAGAATAGAATGGTTTTAAATACTGTTTCTCCCAATTAGATTTTTAAATAGGTAAAAAAAAATGGATTTCTTAGGCCTTTTTTTTAAACCATGACCCTTGAGAACCTCTTCAGCTAATTCCCTGTGAGCTTTTTTATGAACAGCCCATTTGTTTGAGGAGTGTTTTGTATAAAATGGTTAAAATTACTCTATATAATTTGTGTTTTTAAATCTTTATCAGAGGATTATCTTTATTGATTGATTTTTTTTAAATGGACTTTAATTTTTCCTGTGGTTTTGATTTCACAGCAAAATGGAGTGGGTAATACAGAAAATTCCCAAACACTTCCTTTTCTCACACAGACACAGCTTCCCCGACTGTCAACCTCCCACACCAGAGTGGTGCATTTGTTACAGTTGATGAACCCACAGTGACAAATTGTTATCACTCAAAATCCGTAATTTACAATAGGGTTCACTCTTAGCATTGTACATTCTATGGGTTCGGGCAAATGTATTATGATATGTCTTCACTACTACAGTGGCATACCCATTAGTTTCCCTGCCCTAAACTCCCCTGTGCTCCACCTATTTATCCTTCCCTTCTCCCAAACCCTGGCAACTACTGAACTTTTTAGTAGTTTTCATAGTCTTCATAGTTTTGCCTTTTCCAGGATGTCATGTCATTAGAATTTTACAGTATGAAGCATTTGCAGATTGGCTTCATTCACTTAGTTAATGTGCACTTAAGCTTCCTCCATGTCTTTTCATGTCATGATAGCTCGTTGCTTTTTAGTACTCAATGAGGTTCCACTGATGTATCATAGTTTATTTATCCATTTCACCCACAGAAGGACATTTTAGCTGCTTCCAATATTTGACAATTATTACTTTTTAAGATTTTAATTATTTATTTGAGAGAGAGTCAGAGCAAGCATGAGTGGCAAGAGGGGAACAGAGGGAAAGGTAGGAGCAGACTCCCCGCTGAACAGGGAGCCCGATGCAGGGCTCGATCCCAGGACCCTGAGACCATGACCTGAGCTGAAGGCAGATGCTTAGCCAACTGAGCCACCCAGATGTCCCAAGATTTGACAATAATTAATAACATTTCTATAAACATACATGTACAGTTTCTTGTGTGGACATAAATTTTCAAATCTTTTGTGTAAATACCAAGGAAAACAATTGTTACATCATATGTTAAGTATGCTTAGTTTTGTAAGAACCCTCACACTATCTCCTTAAGTGGCTGTACGATTTTGCATCCCTACAACCAATGAATGAAACTTCCTGTTGCTCCTGGCCAGCATTTATTGTTGTTGATGTTCTGGATTTTACTCATTCTAAGTGTGTAGTACTATTTAATTATTGTTTTAACTTCCAATTCCCTAGTGGATGATGTTAAACACCTTCTCATATGCTTATATGCCATCTGTATATCTTTGGGTGACATGTCTCTTCAGTCATTTGTCCATTTTTTAATCAGGCTATTTGTTGAGGGTTTTTTGTCTTTTTATTTTTTTTAAGTAGACTCTACACCCAATATAAGGCTCAATCTCACAATCCCCTAAACCAAGAGTTGCATGTTCTACTGAATGAGCCAGTCTGGCACCCCTTATTGTTAAGTTTTAAGAGTTCTTTGTGTATTTTGGCAAATAGTCCTTTATCAAATATGACTTTTGCAAATATTTATCTGGCAATTTGTTTTGTTTCATGAAGTATATTTTGTCATATCTGTTTCATTTGTGACCATCAAGACTCTTTTCAATCTATACTTTCAAAGAGATCTTTTTTACATGAAAAAATCACATAAAATATACCTTTGAGAATGGATTATATATTAACTTTGTGTTTGCTTTAATTTCTATGATATTTTTATATGAAATGTGTTTTTACCATAACAAGTGTTTTAAACTAGTATTCTAATACATAATTTAGCAAATAGTATTGTAGGCATCATTTGGCTTTCAAGGCAGATTTTACGTACACACCTATTGAAGGTCATTGTGGCAAATATAGTTGAGGTTTTGAGGATAAAACAAAAATTTCACTACTTCACTACTTCCTAAAAGCTGTATTTAAATATGGCAGTAAAAGGGATAAAAGTGAAATGAGGGATTAAATATGATCAAAAGTATAAGCATAACATGCCATGCAAATTATACCCAATATTAAAATTCAATGACATCATGCTCTCCCAGATTTTTCACTACTGAACTTTGAGTACTTTCGTGAATTCTTATTATTCTCAAATAATAAGCCCTTCAAATTGAAGGGCTCTACAGTTTAGTCCTTGGTGCTAATCTATCCTAAAGCTCCATTCACTTTCTCAATGAACTAATTCATTATCATATCGTGAAATGCCATCTGTAAGCCAATGACTACACCCATTTTTTTCCAGTTCCTATTTTACTCCCTATACTTCACATGACAATATCTTTATTTTTCCAGCTTATAGCACCCCCCATCAATTTTCTGATTCATTGTTTTCCTCTCACACCTCATATCCAATCCATTAGGAAACTGCTGGCTCTGTCTTTAAAATACTCATGTAGAGCATAACAATTCCTTATCCTAGTACTACCGATCCTTCTCCAAGCCATTATCCTTACTTGTCTGGATTACTGAAATAATCTTACTGCTCCTCCTATGTTTGCCCTTCCTTTCATACTTTCTATGAAACACAGCAGCTGAATTGATCATTTTTAAGGGAAATTCAATTTATCTCACTCTTCTGCTCAAAATACTGTATTACTTTCACTCTGCAAAAAAGTTAAATCTCTAATAGTGGCCTGTGATGGCCCCAATTACTCTCTAAATTCACATTTTAGTACTTTCCCTCTTTATCACTCTACTTCATATAAAACGGCATTGTTGTTGTCCCTCCCTTTACCACATCGGGAATACTCCAGCCTTAGAGGAGTCTGCACTGATTATTTCCTTTGACTGGATTTTTCTTTACTCATTCACTACTTTCTAACTTTAAGTCTTAGTTCAAATGCTGTATTTCTGATAAAGCTTCTCCTTATCACCCTTTTGAAAGTTGCAGTCTACTCCCTCTCTAGTGTTTTCAAATGCTCTCTACCCTACTCTACTTTTTCCGCTTCCTACAGCATTTATTGATGTAATATGTTTACCTAAGTAATTTCTATTTTGTGTTATTCTTGTATTTTTACTGTCTGCCTTTTTCCATTGAAATGTAAATTCTACATAGACAGTGATATTTTTGTTTTTTGTTCACTATTCTATCTTAGAGACCAAGTTGAATACCTGGATGTATTTTCTGCTTAACAAGTATTTGCTGAATAAATGAAATACAGAAAATTTTCAAAATAATTGTATTCTCCACCCTGGATCAGAATTGCAGATACAAATATAAATTTCTTTAAATTATATTTTATTACTACATCCCCATGCAAACACACTGAAATTATTCTGAGTGTGTAATGAACGAGTTACCTGTAATAAATCACTCAGTAACCATTCAACTGAGTCAAATGGTCCTGTGTATAGCATAGTCTGTGCTAACTGAATAAAGTAGCAAATATGCATGACATGAAAAATAGTCAAATGTAACAAACTTAACTGTTAGGAGAGGCATTAATCTCTATAACTATAAAAGTATTACAAATAAAATATGGTACAGGAAGGGCAATATAATTCATTGCAGAAATACAAACACACTTTTCCATTCAAATACATTTTTAAACAATATTCCAAGAAGGATTGTTGAGACAGAGACAGAAGGGATCATGTAAAGAGGGTGCTATTTTATAAAAGAGAATAGTAAAGGGTGAGTGCTCATAAATCAGATCATCTCTCCAAGATATAGCTTATGATCTCTGTCTCCAGAGTACAGCTAAAAGTGTCTTATTATAAAATTGTCCATAAGAGGATAAAGAACTTTTTTTTAATTTGATATATGAAAACCCATTACAATAATTTTTCCTTGTTAACAGAACTTTAATATTATTTTTGTGTCATCTAGCTATATTCCACAGGGAATGAATTCTGATTAGCTCAAGATAATCTGATAAATCCATTCCCTTGACAGAGTTAGTAATGCTCATGAAAAACCATGTTGGCCAATTATAGAGGACAGTAATTCTATTAGAATTTTCTGATAAATTTCTCTCACTCTAAAAGTAGCTCTGGAATTTTTTGCTGTAATAATTCATTTTAATTTAAATAAAAATTGAATTAATATATACGTACAAAATGTTCACAACTCATAAGAGCATAGTAGATTGAATTATCATAAAGAGAACATATGCAGGTATTACCATCCTTATCAAAAATTAGAACATTACTAGTATTCTAGAAGTCATTTCTCTGCCTCATTCCATTTGCCACCTCATAGAAAGTAAACTTTTAACACTATACATTAGTGTTGATTATGCTTGAACTTTATATAAGTATATTTATACAATAAATTTCTTTTGTATTTGTCTTCTTTTGATTAACATTATGAGATTTATCCATGTGTTGAACATAACAATAGTTTTGGGTTTTGGTGTGTTTTGTTGTTGTTGTTTTCATTCTCATAGTTGTATTTTATTCTGTTGACACACCACAATTAATTTATCCAGTCCATTGTTGATGGGTTTATGGTTATTATGAATAAAATAGCTACCAATATTGTTTAAACATGTTCTACAAAACATACATGAAGAAGTTTTCTATTTTCACATTTCCTTATCATTCTCCATGTCTTACCAAAACTTGGTACCTTCAAATAGTTCCAATTTTGGCCATTTTGGTAGTTGTACAGAGTACTTAATTTGATTTCTTTTCCCCAAAAAGGCTAATGTTGAACACCATTTATTTTTTCTTTTTCTTTTTCAGCCATTGGCATATCTCCTCTTGTGTAGTGTCTAGTAGTTCTTTATATATTTCAGTTAAAATTAATTTATTGGACATAAATATCAATTTCTATGTGTATATGTGATATACAAATATTTAAACATGCAAATATATGTATGTTGCAAATACTCTTCTGACACTGTAGTTTAGTTTCATTTAGATTAAGAATTTTAAAAGTCATGAAGTTGGCTTGTAATGCTTTTTTCTATCTTCTATTGTTACTGTTCTGTCTTTCATATTTGGATCCACAAGCTATGTGCAATTGATTTTGCATATGGTGTGAGATAATGGCCCAAGTAAATATACAAGTTATTCAGAAAAGTTACTGAAAAATTATGTATTTCCTACTGTATTACAGTGTTCTCTTTGTTATAAGTTTTTTATATCATGTGACTTTTTTCTGTTTCTGAATTGATTATTCTATACAATTTGTTTGTTATCTATCCTTTATTCATGATATAATCTTCATTATTTTAGTCCTTTGATATATTTTATTCTGAAGTTTTATTTTTTGTATTCAAGATTATCTTGGATATTCTAGGCCAGTTTGAATTTCTACATAAATTTTGAATTTTTAAAAATTTTACCAGGGTGCCAGTGTGGTTCAGTGGGCTAAAGTCTCTGCCTTCGGCTCAGGTCATGATCCCAGGGTCCTGGGATTGAGCCCAGCAACTGGGCTCTCTGCTCAGCTGGGAGCCTGCTTCCCCCTCTCTGCCTGCCTCTCTGCCTACTTGTCATCTCTGTCTGTCAAATAAATGAATAAAATCTTTAAAAAAAATTTTTACCACCAAAAAAACCGCTGTATGTTTTCAAGTAGAAATGCATAAATTTTGTAGATTAATATATTAGGTAATTATATTTTAATATTGATTGTGCCAACATAAATATAACACATCACTCCAGTACCCTCCAGGGGAAAAAATTTACAATAATTCAGTAAGTGTGATGTTTGCTATAGATGTTTGTAGATATTTGCAATGGGGTTAAAAAAGTTTCTGTTTCTAGTCTGCTGATTTTTTATCGTGAATGGGGATTCTGCATTTATTGTGGCTATCATTCAATTTTTCTTATATTCTGTTAACATAATGAACACAAACCATATATTTACAAAATAATTTTACTATATTACCATTTTTATATATCAGTGGCTTTCATTTGTTAATATTTTGCTTGGATTTTTTAATCAAAATTAATCAGAGAGACTAGCATACATTTTGTTTTCATGTAAAAACCTTTGTCAAGTTTTGATACCAAGTTTATTCAATCCACATAAAATTAATCACAAGAATTTTTTTTTTCTTTTTCATTTTCTGGGAAAAAATAGTTTGAAATTGACATGTTTTCTTTACATTTTTGGGATCAAGCTGTGAAGATGTGAGGACTTGAACTTAAATTTATGGGAAAAGTTTTTAAGCACGAATTCAGTTTATGTAGGAGATTTTTTTCAATTAATTTATCAACTTTACTTAAATTTTAAAATTTTTTGGCATGTTGTCCATGACATTATCTTTGGAATCTATGACACTTTTTTTGTCTAATCATATTATTGGAAATTGGCCCCTTGGTTAGATTCATCCTCTGACAAGCAGACACCAAGACAGAATTAATAAATTCTACATTGAAATATAATGATTTCTTAATCATATCAATAATATTTGGTATGTAAACTTTTAACAGTAAAGTGCTAACAAAGTTATTTTAATTTATTTTGATATCTAAGGCTAATATTCTTTTGTCCATTTTAATTTATTTTATTTCTTTTCAGTATTCCAAAATTCATTGTTTATGCACCCCACCCAGGCTCCATGCAGTACATGCCCTCCATAATACCCACCACCAGGCTCACCCAACTCCCCAACCCTTCCTCTCTGAGACCCTCAGTTTGTTTCTCAGTGTCCATAGTCTTTCATGGTTTGCCTCCCCCCCACCCCGACTAACTCCATCTCACTTCTTCTCTCCATCTCCCAAAGTCCTCCGTGTTATTCTAAGGCTAATATTCTTAAAAACGTTTCATTTCCTCCAGTGACCAACAAAACACATATTTTCCCAGCCACTCACAGTTACTGGCAGATGCCAACTCATGCAGAAGAAAATGATACCTTGCTCTATAACAAACAACAGGACTTTCTCCTTAGAATGCAGACAATTTATCATAAATCAAACCCTCTGAGACATCACCAAGAAGAAATCTAACACAATTCTAATGTATCTATTGTGACTCAATGACTAATGCAGTAACACCCCTTTTTATTTTTTTATATCCTGGTCTACTGTAATCCTTAGTCTTTCTTGCCTTGTATCCAATTTCTGTATCCTGTTCATCCTAGCTAAATCTTCCCTTGTGTATTACAGATTTTCTGCTGCAAAACCTTTAAAAACTTCCCTTTTTGCTGTGCCTTTGAATTTTATTTCTATCTCTGAGCTTCAAATGTCAACTGTCCTTCACTACCACCATTTACTTTGCACTCTTTCAAGTGTAAACACTGTATTCTTTCACATCTCATATACATCAAGGTCTTGACTCTAATGCATTCCAATTATATTAATGTCCCACCATTGAGACTCATGGTTATACAAAATACATTCTCCTTCTTATTTCTGTCACTTAGTCTCTGTCACTTTTCCTCATTATTTAAAGACTTCCATTCTGAACTCACATTCTCTTTCTTCCCACCACAATTTTTTTTTTTTTTTGCTATCATCCTAGGTCTGCTCAAATTTCACACTGATAATCTATTCAATTCAAATCTCTTCAAATCCCTTTGACCACTTTGTCCTCAGTGAAGTTACCCTTTCTTAGTATTCAAAACTTATGGCCCATAAAATTGCTAATCAAAACAGCTGACTCTGGAAAGTATGTTATGTTCCTTAAATTTTAAAGGCATTGCCTAAACCTTTCAAGGTCTTTTTCTCACTCAAATTAATTAATTAATTAATTAATTAAAACTTAAGTTGTGAAGAAATCTTGTTCTCTGAGAAATTATACTTGGACACCTTTTACTATAGTCCCTTCTCTACAATAGAAGTCTTTTCTCTGGGCCTCAGTTCTCATAATAGGAAATCCTTTTTGGGCTTCAGGCTTATTTGTTTCAAGGATTCAGTGGTGTGTTATCAAATACTGGTTCTTTCCAACTCTTGCTCTGCCATCCATGGTATAGCTTCCTCTCAGGCTGTTTGCAAAATAGCAGCAGCTATTTTAGGCATTACATCCTGACACAACAGGGGAAAAAGAAAGACCACCTTTACCTATACTATCTCTAAGGAATCCATCATCACTTTTTTTATTTGGAGTATTTCAATAACCTACTAACTAGTGTCTACCTATATGATGCTGTCTTCTCCATAGAAAAACTAGGTTAAATTGCTCACAAGCAGATAGTTCCATCTCACTCACTTGATTGCAGTCCTTAAATGCCTTCCCATCACACCTTCTAATTTCTTGAAAAATCTAAACATATTTTTAAAATATGCTTCCTGCCAAATACCCTGGTTTCATAATGAAATAATCTTCCTCTTGCTGACTATCCTCATCAGACTTTTCTGTGTAAGTTATTTGTAGACAAATTCCTTCTATTTCATTGCCTTCTTTCATGTTAGCCTTTATTGCTGAAATATTATCTTCTCTGACTCCATGATATTTTATTTTTAGTAACTGCCAACCTTTGCTCTTCAGTTTTCAGGAAATGTCTCCAGGATATGCCGGGTATCTATATTTCATGATTTCACTATACATTCTGCCTTTCTTTTGAGATGCTTATCACAACTGTAAGTGAATAATTATCTGTATAATTCCTATCCTTACAATATCTGTCTCTCCTTATAAATTCTAAGCTTCTTGAGGGTAAATGCCATCTGTCTTCCTTTTTCTGCTGTGTTCTCAGAAAATAGCATGTATGGCACATATTAAAATGCACATACATATACAAACATACATGTATGTTGAAATATAGACAAAAATAGTCAAAGATAATTTCTATTTTCTATAAAAACAGAAAGATAAATTTTATTTCTCCCATACTCATTTCCTGTTGACATTTCTCACACTCTTTCCACTTTTGCAGTAGATAATTTGGCTCCTATTTCATAGAAATGAATGGGCAACTGAGAACACTAACATGGTTTCCTGTTTCCAAACGTAAGACTATTTGTTTTGGGGGCACCTGCCTTCGGCTCAGGTCATGATCCCAGGGTTCTGGGATCAAGCCCCGCATCAGGCTCTTTGCTCAGCGGCAAGCCTGCTTCGTCCTCTCTCTCTCTGCCTGCCTCTCTGCCTACTTGTCTGTCAAATAAATAAATAAAATCTTTAAAAGAAAAGATTAGTCATTTTTACATTTCTTTATTATTTTACTTTTGGCATTAAAGATCATATTTTTATAATATAATACAATAATTTTTATAAATACATATTCATATATATTATATAAAATATAATATTTTTATAAAGAAAATGTATACTTTTCTCCAGTTTCATTTAGTATTTATGTGTAAAAGCAGAAGTGGTAAAACTTGAGTCAATCAGGGATAAAGCTTTCTTTGGCAAAATAATGGAAGTCTAGAGAGTTAAGGAGAATAGGTTATTATCAAAATAGCCATTGAATTGATGGTATACTGGGCCTTTGTAGATATGGAAGAAAAATAGTCCATTCATAATGTATAGGGGATAGTATATAGGTATAATTGGAATGAGGAGGAGGAGACTGATAGATAAAATGAAATGGAAAGAATTGTTTTAGAAACAGATTTTAGGGATGAAACAATTCTGGCTGATAACAGGTTCTATTATTCTATCAGTCGTGTAGGCTAGAGGGAAGTAGAATTAAATGGCCAAATAGCATATATATATATATATGTATATACATATATATACATGAATTATATATAATTCATAATATACATAAGATTATATTAAATGTAATATGTAAAATATATACTGACTATAAATAATGAATGTGTATGTATACACAAAATGGGACAGTTAGAGCATGAAAAAAATGCCAATCCTTAAAATAAAATTTTGGACTGACCAATTTCACTATTTGGGGGCATTAGAACTTTATATTTTAGTAAGGACAATGTTTTCTTCTATAATTGCCAAAATTTTCATTGTATATGGAAAGAAAAACTCCCTAGAAGTTTCTCTTTTACCACTATAAAACAAAAAAGTATCATTTTGGGGTTTGGGAACTTGCAATTGAGAATCCTACTTTAATGTTGAAATGCTCTTCCTCTAGAGTGACATGTTTTTCTAGGACTCATCAAGAGTGAGTTGGTATGTCTGAATGTAAGAGTATTACTCTGTAACTAATTGTCATTGTATTGATCCTATTGTGTTATAATGTGAGCTATCACCATTGCAGAAGAGGAAACTGGAAGAATATTGTGTGTATAATGACATCAGTATGAAAAAGTATGAGTTATATTTTATGATTAAATTAATGCTGTATGGTTGGAAATATTTGCCTCATAACAAAGAGATTCTATTTAATTATCATATAGTCACATTCATCAAACATCTGAAGTTCTCCTTTGTGGAAGCACTTCTCAACTATAATGTCAAAATACCATATGATTTGTAAATAGCAACAGGATAAATAGAGGACACATCTTCCACCACAAGGTTCTAAGATGCATAAGATGTGGGAAAATCCATCCTCCAATTTAGAGGGCTGTAGTGAAAAGGAGACCCAGCATACAGTCAGGGTTCAACTGACCCAACAGTGAAGGAAACTTTCAGAAAAGAAATTGAGGGCATATGGTACCTTCAATGATGAGAGACCAGGCACTTCAGAGATTAGAATGTAAAGATTTAGGATATTGGAAAATGAAATTTATGGAACCAGATTAGACAATATATAAAACAATATGGTAACAAGTGTCCTTGTGATATAAATGATCTGGGAAACTTGGGCTTCTGATTATAACAAAAGTGAACAGAATGTAAGGAACCAGACTTTTAGATCTCTAACGTAAAAGTTATTATTCAGTAAAAATGAGAGAAGTTCCCAGCTCTCATAAAAGCTCAGGTTCTAGATCACCTTTTGAGGACTGCTGTCCTTAAAATCCTATTCTTTAAATACTCAGGCATAACCAATGAGCTCTAATTAAATACATTCCTCACTTTTAAACAGGTTCTTGGAATGATTTTGACAAATAGACCCAGATTTTAAGTCAAATCATGGATCTCTCTCTCGCTCTCCTTCTCTTTTTCACACATACACACTAATCGACACACACATACTCTTATATCTTTACTTTCACTCCTGCATACTCACATATGTTTCCTTCAGTGGAATAGAAAGGCTTATATAAATTAGTATCACTAATACTCTATTGTGCTTATGGAAAGAGGTCTAATTGTGGTAAGAGACTCCATAGGATCTAGAGAACTAGATTACCTTGGTTCAAATTTTGTCTCCACTACTTGACAGCTACATAATCAGTGACTGTATACAACCTCTCAATGACTGAGTTTTCTCTTCTATAAAATAGTGATGATATTTCCAACATGTAGTATTGTTGCTGGACTAAATGAGATAAAATATATCAAAGAGATAAATAATATAAAAGTATCTCAAGCAGTGTCTTGCATATGGTGATATTCAATAAATATTAACTCTTATTTTTGTTGTTCTTATACTGGAAAGGGTTTAAATCTACTCTTATTGATATTTTCAGTTATGTGGAGGGAAGCTATATAAAAATTAAAGACTCAGGAAAGCTATTTAGTCTATTTTCAGCTTGCTTTCTTTAGCCATATAAGAAATTGAGATAGATGATTTCTTTCAGTCCTCAGATTCTGTTATTCCATCACTAAGATTCTCTGCACTGGTAAATTAAAGTGATATTAGACATATTACTAATTTATTAGTTAGGATTTTAATATAATTGTTTAAAAACTCAAACAAACTATATACACATTCATTCTCACATACACGTTTTTTCCAGAATCATGTGGATAATTATTTCAATCACCAATTCTCTTTTTTATCAGACTAAGAAATGCATAGTATTGTAGTAAGTTGTAAAATGATAGGAAATACAGAGTTTATTAATGCATTCATCAGACATAAAAACATCTTACTTTTATAACTTGCATGTTAAGCAAATCCTGAGGCATGTCTTATGCTGGCCCAAATCTTTCATAATCAATTGAGGTGAAGTAGGTTAATATTTTCCTAGTATTATTTTGGATTCCTTCTCTCCAGGCTATGTACTAGGAACCATTAATAAATTAATTTTCATTTATTCTTTATATACAATAATTATGCATTCATTTCCAATTGTCAGTAAGTTGAGTGCTATTGCCCTTAAGCTATGCCTCTGGTTGATTTTTTAATGTTTTTTAAAAACATAATCATGACAATATTTTTACTTTCCTATGAAGTATCTTCAGTATTCATTAGTAAGTAAATATATATATATATTCATGCACCTATATACACATATAATTTTACATATAATTTTCACATACGTATATACCTATAATTTTATGTGTGCATCACTGCTAAATCTTACCTAATATTTACCAAGGAAATTTTGATAGACACCTTTTAATAATAAATTGCTACTATATACCACAATGAAACAAATTAATTACGCATTACTATCTCTTGTATAGTAAACCAGTTTTTCAGTTTCCCTATAGCAGTGTTTCCCAAACTCTTATACATTGTGGTACACAGAGAAAATGACTAAGAGTGTCTAATTCTGGATTGAACCATAAGAGTTGTCTACATGTGGTTGGCCTTAAAATTCATTTCATTTTGGATATATTAAATAATTTTTGAATAAAATATAAACATATTGGAATGACTAAGTATGGGCCATTAACACAAACATAAACCTTTTACATCTGGCTTTATGCTTGAAGTGGTTCTATTCAATGCCTACCCAGATTTTTAAGTGATTATATTTTCAGATTCTTACTGTTAACTACCTTCAAGGAACTCTGCATAAGAAGATAGTAAAAAAAATTATCCAATTTTTGTCACCCTCCAAAAATATAAGGAAAAATGATATAAAAACATATCATTTTCTCATTGTTCAGTTAGCAATATTAAGTATTGGTAATATGATTAGACTTTGAATGCAACAAAAATATTTTGTATCAAGGTCTTAAAAGTAATAATACTGATTTGACTTAAGGAATAGGCACTTATTTGTAGAATAGTACCTCTACGTGTTGATTCTCTTTTCCCCTAGCCTCCCCTCAATCCCATTGGCAGTCAGTTGGATAGTGCACCATATTTTTCACCTTTTTAGAACCTGGAATAACCTTTCTGGTAGCAGTATAGACTCCTTGCCTGTGAGAAGCAAGAGACCATCTACAGCTGGTTGATGAGGTAGGTATTCAATTCATATAACTTCCTTGGCCATGCATCAATTGTTTTGTTTCTGATTTGTTTCTCCTTGCTGCCTGCAGGTATTTGCTGCCTATAGGCAATGTGTGTTGCAAATTCTGCTTGAGCTTCCCTCTGTGAAGCTCCTGATAAAGCTAGAAGAAATTTGCTGAAGTCTATGGTTACTCTTGAAGAGAGTAAACCCTGTAACCTATTTGTGGCATCTTAGTAGGGCATCTGATTCACAGTATAGATATTTATCTACCTTGTGTCCATAGAAGTCAATCATAGAAGAGAAGATAACCTATATGAAATAAATGATTCCATTTGCACTTTATCAATAAATCATCTGCATTCTGAGCTGTTTTTTTTTTTTTGTCAATTTGAACAGAATAGTCTTAGAATAGAAAGTTTTGTTATTCTACCAATTTTCAACATTAAATAAATTTTTGAGTCTTTACATGTTATATACTAGGCCCTATGCTAGTCACTGGAGTTAAAATGGTAAAATTATGATAGTGATGCATCCATAAGGTGTTTTCCTAACATGTTTTAAAATATGTAACCATTAGAACATCATAAAACTAGAGATGCATGTAAAGTTAAACTCTTAGTCTCACTGAATGGCAGTAGAACCAACTAAATTAAATAGTACAGAGATAATTTGACAAACTGATATTTGTTATTATATTAATCACAGCACAAATATTTTCTGCATCAAGCAGAGAAAACTATCTATTTATGTGGTTAAAACTATTTTTATTTTTTATTTTATTTGGTTAAAATGTTGTATAGGAGGATAAAATACTGGAAGGCAATTCAATTCATACACCAATCACCAAGAATTAATATTAGACTCCACAGGTTAAAAAGTAAAATTCCCAATGAGACTGCCCTCACACCAGATTCTAGATGCAAGGCACATGAACTTCTGACCACCTGGTACCAAATGCCAGAAGTTCCCACAACCTCTTAGTTTCTATAACTCATTAGAACAACTCCAGAATGTAGGATAGTTCTTCATTTATGATTACTATTTTACCATGAAAGATACAAATCAGGAGTAGCAAAATGAAGAGACACAAAAGGCAAATCTAGATGGGCTAGATGCATCCTGAACACAGCTTCCATGTTCTTTCCCTGTGCAATCATGGAATAGTACCCACTTGGCACATTGTCGTATTTACCCTAAGGATGTTCTACCATGCTACAGGGTCCAGAATTTATATTAAGGTTTCATTACCCAGGTAAGATTGACTTGAATCACTGACCTGGTGTTTAAACTCAAATTCTAGCCCACGCTCTCCCTCTCTAGAGGTGGGGAGGTCAGGCTGATATCACATAGTTCAAAGTCGCAACTTCTAATCACATGGTTGGTCTTTGTGGCATGACTTCACTCTATTCTGAGTCATTTGTTTGGCATAACTACCAAAAAGCCAACCAAGAGTCATCTCATAGCTTAAGAATAAACTCCTAGAGCCCAAGAATGATAGAGATACTCCAATCACTTAGGAAAGTCCAAGGGTTTGAGGTTTCTCCCCAGGAACTCAGGATAAAGACTGGAAAGATTCTTTATTATACCACATGAACTTTGGCAGAATGAAAGCAAAACAAAACTCCTTCCTTCCAATCACAAATCCACTCCAATGTATTCACCCATTCTGTGTAAAAGAGCTTTTGTGCCTATAGAGTAGCATGTGCCACTTGGTATAATTAGAGAACTATTACAAGATATTTCCTCCTGTGGCCAGATAAGACCCATGCGGTATTACAAAGGGATTATGGGGTATATGTCTAGGAGGCAATGATTAGGAGCAGAACATGGTAGATTCTATGAAGAACTGGGAAATTTCTGGGGAAAATAAAAATTGTTTTCAGAGACCAAGTCCACTTTTTCTTTCTCCAACTAACTGAGGAAGAACCAAATCAGTTGGTTGAGTCTACTTCAGCCCAAAGGAGGCTGTGGGAGACTTCCTTTTGGTACCTGGATGGACTACTGTTTTGCTCCAATAAGGATAACACATCTGGGATACAGATGAAATTGGATTTTTACATTATTACATTTTCATTGGTATTGTTTTCTAAGAAACATGTCTCCTTTAAGTATAAATATGGTACTTAAATATAGATATGATAAGAATCACTACATTTGCATGTTCCAGTGCATTAGTTGTGATTCTCTAACAGAACATGATATATCTACTGAATGATTATTATCATAGGAAAGAAATGATGCAGGGATTTCCACTTGAGTCTTCCTATCCTGATGACCCTTACTCCATGGTTCAGGGAGACAGGGTGAGTACTCTGTCGTTTACTATAAATCTATATGCATTATGCTTGTTACTAAGGAAAAAACTCAGTAACAGGATGAACAGGATGCACTCATAGTCTCATCTATACTATGAAACCAATGTGAGGCAAGCTTGGATTAAAACCACACTTACTTAAATTTCAGAAGCCCCCTCTCTATTAAATACATCATCATGGCATTCATAATCTCTCTAACCATCCCCTAAATTTTGTTTATTTCTCTTACGTCATTGCATAGTTACTCTGAAAAATACCACAGCTCCCTCTGAAGGTGAGTAAGAACATTTGCAGAATGCAGATATGTTGTTATTAAGGCTATATCAAAGGTAACAGGCCTCCCCTTCATTCAGAGGGATCTTTGTATCTTAAGAGCTGATGGTTTCCTACATTGCATTCTTTGTGCAAGTTAGAATCAGTAAATTGATTGCAATGGCAACATCTCCCATCTTTTTTTCCAGATGATAGAGGATGAATGCACTTTTCTATGTCATTGAAGATCCTTTCAAGGATGCTTTTACTCCCTTCTCCAGTGTATTTTTAAGGTTTAGTAAAGAAAAATTTTCTCTGGGTTTTCCAGAGAATAGAGTTCAGTGTGAATAGAGGTATTCATGATAAATCCAGTATAACATTCTCATATAAATCCATTCTTCAACTTGTACTTCATAACCTTTCTCACATCATGGTAGCACAAATAAAAAATGATAATATTGTCACACTGGGCCTCCAGCCACC